>JAPYYZ010000082.1:0-34848 GCA_030522705.1 Eretmocerus eremicus | reverse complement strand
GCTGAGGAGAGAGCGCTACGGGGATATCCAGTCCATTTCTTCGGACGACCGCGCGGGAAAATTTGGTTCGATCCGCGATTGACGTCACAGCGGCGATTTCGAGTGCGGTCGAGGCGCGCGTTTGTGTGCGCGCGAGAGCGAGGTTTCGAAATTTTCGGGGCCAGCGAACTTGGCCGCGACGCCAGAGCCCGGGCAAGGACCTCGAAAGCGGCGGCGTTGCCTCAGCGCCGCATCGGCTCGCGTAATTGGGACGCGGAAGTTCGGATGGAAATTGCTCTTCCTTCTCCGCGTTTGGGCCCGCACCCGAGACCGTGCAAGATGGATCCATTATGATTTCTCGTTCGCTAAGTTTGTTTGTTCTGGACTCTGCGCGGATATGGGAGGAGATTGCAATTTTGCCAACTCCATTTGGCGAGTTCAAAACTTCCTTAGGATTGCGATGTTATCGTGGTCCTATTGGGTGTTGATACTGTATTTTTTGTTGATCGCGTATGGAGCTCAGGAACATGCTAAGCTCTTTGAGTGAAATTTCACTCAAGTTGAGTGGAAATTCACTCAGAGCGATTTCATCAAGGTTTAAGGAGAAGGTAGTTCGATTTTTCCCTCTTGCCTCTGAATCATACTGAGATATAATGTATTCCCCGACAAAATCCTCCATGATTACGTACTCCCTACGCTGCCATGATTTTTGGATTCGAGCAAGTGAGGACCACAAGAAACAATTATTAACAAAATATAAACATAAGAGGATAAGCATGCTCAGCAAAATCAATGATCACTCTCTATAAGGATCAAATCGGCCTTAGTTTTAGACCACTTTGCAGTTAATTAGTCCAGTAATTGATGGATACAATTTGCAATGAGTGAATTTTCATACGAGATTGAAATATGGTGTTGGAATAGTACAGGAAATAAGAAAAAACATCAAACCATTGCAAAAGTAGCCAATTGGTGTGGCTCTCCATTTTCACTGATCAATATTCTTTATTGATATCTATTCGTAATGAACATATCATACTGGACTTGAGCCTTTTAGCATATCCCTAGTCTATTCCTATAGGAGAATAGAGAGGAACTTCCAAACGTGGAATGAAGAATCTCCATGCGATTCATTATCAGTTCATTAACAATTGAGCACCTTCTTGATGGGATGAAGCACTCTTCGATAATTCGATAAAATTATGAGTTCTCAAAATATATGAGAAAGGCAATGTAGTCATCCATTCATGTAACATATAAACCATCGCATGTGTTTTGATCCAAAATGATTTGATCGGCGTCAATATAGCGTGCGGTTTTTTCCAGTTTACCGCGCTGATAGAACGTCAACTCTCATGAGCTCACATTGACTTTGATTTCCCCACACT
This sequence comes from Eretmocerus eremicus, assembly GCA_030522705.1. Classification (NCBI taxonomy): domain Eukaryota; kingdom Metazoa; phylum Arthropoda; class Insecta; order Hymenoptera; family Aphelinidae; genus Eretmocerus; species Eretmocerus eremicus. The sequence continues at coordinate 33,481 of JAPYYZ010000082.1, read as the reverse complement.
CATTAATTGAATTCACTTATGCAAGCGCGTAATGCAGACTGTGAAAATAACACAAGCAACAGAAGATTAGCGTTAACACGTTCTTACACGGCCGCTACCGTCGAATAAACGAAAAAGCATTTGATAACCATGTAAATTATTATCCATTATATTAGATCGAGTGATTTTGCGTGCGAGTGAAAAGATAATATGCACTCACGCATTGCGGACGTGAATCGCATTACATTCATCCGCGCGCAAGCGTTGCTGTTTCTTGCGTGCGCAATCTCGATTACACCTGCATCGTCACTATTACTTTAACAGTTACACTTTCTCTCTAAACTTGTCTTCTACCAGACGGAGCGACCGCGGCCGTGGCGCTTGCGCGAGAGAGAAAAATGAGAGTTTGCGATCGCCAAGTTTCGCCTCGGGGACTCGAAAAATATCAGGTTGTCTGTATAGTAATAACAACCGCGTCACTGAACAAGACGACTTGCGGTCTCGAGAATTTCTTCCTGCGCCAGATATCGGCTATTATCGGAATTAGTACATCTTGAATGCTACACTTATCAAATTTAGAGATACGGCAGACGAGTGTATTCCAAGAAGAAAAATTCGCTGACAAAGCAATAACATTTTTTCGAAGCCAAGATGAGACATGTCATTTGTGATGAACGCAAAGATGACCGGTATTATCCTCACTTTTTCAGAAATTGAACAAAAAGGCAAAGTCGATGATTGTCCAATTGTTTCTTTCGATAAACGCAAGCGTGATTCCTGCATCTCGCCAGGATCGAAGAAATGTCTTTCATGTGAAAAAATGCGGGAGCTCACCAATTACATATGAGAAATGAATGCTGCTTCGTCGATTATTCGCTTCAATAATGTCACACTCATTTATGCTCTCCCGAAATTTGAAAAAAACAGGGACTTCAGGGAATGAATCTCTACTCCTTCCTGTTTTAATCATCGTCAGATAACACACGATCGATGGAAATGAATTACAAAAGCTCTGCAACGACAAACCATTTGGAATGATCATCTCAATTCGAATCAAAACCAACAAGTCGATTTTCAATCCTATGATCCTTGAAGTTTACTCCACTGAATTGGCGGATCAAATTGTGTTTCCATTAATGCATTCATGGATCGATTGCAACAAACCTCTCCAGGTCACAAGTTACAGAATTATTTGGATCAAAACAAAAATTTTCTCGCATAAGCTACTCACCCATAAGAGTCAGCTCCTGAACAATTCTTCATTTAGAATTCAAAACTAGAATTTCTGATCACAAACCATTCGTATCTCTAAAAAAAATTCCCAAACAACGATTACTCGTTGAGTCGCGATAGATTTGTCGGAAGCGACATTATTCGTCACTGCAAAAGAGACAAACATTTTGCATAGCTCGCATAGATCATTTGTGTAAAATAAGCTCTCCACGTAAGCGTCTGCGTGTTTACGAAAACACACTCACTCCGCGAATCATCTTTGTGAGCTGGCCAAGCCAAGAGGACCGATTACGCTTGCATCAGCACTGCAGCTATCGAATTATAGCGATGTACGAGACATTATGTGTCGCACCTTTGCAACGACTACTGCAACCCCAAATTTTTGGAATACTCGAATTGTGAATTGATCAAAATTTCTGCTTGCCAAGATGTTTCTGAGGGATACCGGAGAGAGAAGTATGAAATACTAGATACATTTTAGTAGAATTGATCATGATGCTTCATTGCCGCAATGAAAGAAAAATGATGCCCACGAGTAATAAGATCAACGTGTCATCCGACACACATACGTCACAAACACGTTACATGTGTCTAATGCGCAGGAATCTCGTAAAGAAGCGCAATTTCGATTTCTCGCCACTTCTCATGCCAGCTAACAACTTTTGGCATTCTCAGAAATTGCGCAGATAAGCGAATGCGTTGTGTTAATATTTCTTGTTAGAGCAAAGTTTTGGCATCTTGGCCGACTGTCATGACTTGCGCGAGCGCGAGCTGTGGCAAACCTGAGATTCTTACTGACGAATTTTGCAATCACGTGACGTTACACAGAGTTCATATCATATTTTCGTTGGCGTCACTCGCTTCTCATATCGACGAGCAATATAAACTTCTCAGGCGTTGAATTACTTATTACGCTGTTTGGCAAGTTCCATGTGTGATTTCTTGGATCCACCGAGGAAAATGTTTGGAATCTTACGCAGCTATCGTCATTGATGGACGAAAGAAATACATCGGATGATTGAATTATGGTCCCTCCATCTTCAACTACCTAAAAAACTTCATGATGAGAAATTTCCAAAACAAAATGGAATGATGAATCTTTGAATGGGTAATTGAAATAGAATTGAATGTGAATGCGAGAAACACTACCATAACCGGTATCACTGATTATCATGTGGACAATTACAATTAGTACCATCACCAGTACTGAAGTATTTGTATCATCAGCTCACCCGTATTACTAGAGCTACTATTGATGGTATTGATTGTCTGAGTGCTGTCCTTGATAGTGATAATACGGTGATGACACTACACAATATGTTGGTAGTAGATACTTGAGTGTGATCATAGGAAGTTGTGTGGTGGTGAGGGGTGTGATTGCCGTGTTAATAATATTGTTGGTGAAAGCAATGGTTATCTAGTTTGTTACAGTGATGTATGTGGTGATAACTGCAATGTCAAAAAATTTTCGACAAAAACTTCAACCAGTGGTTGAAGTTAATTTTCAACCGCCGGGTTGACTTTTTAACCACTGGTTGAATTTTCAACCACTGGTTCAAGTTTTTTTGTCAACCACTAGTTGAATTTTCAACCACTGGTTGAACTTCCACCACTGGTTGGAGTTTATTTCTATCCCACGGTATTTTTTGTTTTTAATTCCGGGGACTTTGGAAAAATTGTCCCTACTCCATTGGCCCTGGGTGCACTTCCAGCCTCGCTTCCAGCACTACGCGAGTCTTACTCTTCCCGTCCTCGATAAGTATTCAAACACCGGGGTGAAAACTCACAGGCGCAATTGGAATTTCAACCAGTCGCTGAGAAAAAAATCTCACCAGTCGTTGATGGTGATTCCGAGATAGTCATACAAACGGTTGTACAGAAACACTATTAGGATCACCATCATCACCATCATTAAACATGATAACTGAGATTTCTATCCCAATAGCAATCGTTGATTGGTTTCCTGATACCTCGAACCAAGGACATTATTATGTAAATATCAGGAGTTGAGATACGATTATAAATCAAACCGTAGTAAGGCAAGGTTCAAAGCAGTGTAACAATCCTCAAAGTATGAAACTAGATATACAAAACAAGGCATTTGACTAGAGTGCAAAGACATGTTCTAATTCATTGCCGTTGCCTATCAGAGAATTCACTTTTAAGGATAAAATATTGTGAAGGAAATTGAAGAAATCGGTGAGAAATGGATTTGCGAGTTACTAGACTATGAATGTACAACAAGCTTATAGAATGGAATTTTTGTTTACATGTCATGACATTTAAATTTTGATATTGCATCTGATATTCACTTGGAAGTTCTGTCACTAATCATTATTATCGCTCCTCTTATTTTTTTCCATTTTCTATCATTTGATCCACTCATGCACTCGGACAATTCTATTACATACAGCAGGTTATTAGAACAATTATGTATTGGATTGAGAAATAAATATCTGTGATGGCGAATGTTTGTTTTGGGTCGTGCCCTATGATATTCAAAGGGGGGCCCAATTAATTGATATCGAGTTTTTCAATAGGAACATTTTGTATTCCTTGGATGCAGAAAGAGGAAATTTAACAGCCCAGAAACAACTCCTTTACGAGTACCATTCCCCACGTCTCCAAGCTCACTGAGTTTGAATTTGTACCTCGAGGAAAAAACTCAGGTCACTCGCCCCTAATTGAGAGAGTGGTCTGGCCGGCGCGGCGGGTCGGTCAACCTCGCCACTCTCTATCCCTTCGGAAAGCATCGAAACAGCACGTCCAAGCCCAGAGTTCGGCTAATCAAACAAATGCAGTAAGGGCGCAAGCGATCGAGCGTAACAGCCAATCGGAGCGATTTCGCGTGGGTTTCGCCAACTTTGCCGCCGTAAATCTTAAGCGCGGCTCGCCTCCTGCGTCTGCACATGCACGCATTGAGCGCCTCCTTAGGAACTCGCAGGCTTTTCGGGTGTAGGATCGAAGATTCAGAGGGAAGGGCGGCACCGGGAACGGCGAGATCGTGTGCGTGCGAGAGCCGAAGGCGTCGAGCCGAGAGTTGCTCCGCTTCGCTGCTGCTTTGGAGGCGCGCCTCCGCAAGTTAACAAAATTACATAAAAAAGTGAAGGTGACCCGGGCGCGGTGATTCATGGGGGCTGATGCCCCCGCGTTGTCTGCGCGCCGGTGGTGTCTGCGCGCTTATAGCAGAAGGGACGATCCGCGTGCGTGCAAAACCCCCAACTCCTGCGCGCTCTTTGTTTTCGGCCGCTTATGTATATACTCCAATATCGCATCCGCTGCGTTTTTTTCGGGCCTCGCCCGCTCTCTCTCTCTCTAAATTCATTCGCCGGCGATCGGCACGCTAAACATCGTGTTATTGCTCCCTCAGAGGCTCTTGACCGCGCGGAAAATTTCATCCACCAAATCGATTGGCGTTTCTATACGCGTGCGCTCTCTTCGGATGGCGAGAACAGCTGGATGCCCGAGGATATCGCCCCGAGAGCTATTGCGGAATGATTGGCGAGCGGGATTTCAAAAATCCGTGCTGTGCATCATGAATATAAGCGATGACGTTTGCGGCTCGATCTCTCTGTCTGTTTTTAATTCCAGAGGATGCGCGTGGGACTCGATGCAGCGAGAGAACGACAAAATCAATGAGCCAGATGAACGACCGAGTTCAAGGCTGCCAAGCCGGGCCGTAATCATCGCGGCAGCCAAGTTCAAGGTGGTTATTATTTTTTATCAATATCGCGGAATGTGTTATTTCATTTCGCGCGCCGATTCGAAATTGCGGATAGCCGGGATAGCGCGGCGAGGTTCACGTACTCTCGGGTGATTGGCAAATTTCTCATTGGGGTCGATGAGCTTCTTCGTCGATCTCACAGCAGATAAGGCTCGAGAGGGATGCAGTTCAAAAACATTGTCGCTCTCGGCACAAAATACGTCTCGGCCTACGCAGTCATACTCTCTTATGAAAATTTGAGAGTCACCCCCGGGATCGTTGCCGCAAATTCATGCTCACGTAACTCGCTGACTTCGCGTTCCTCGGCGCCCGATTTTGAAAATTTAGCATTTCTCCTCGCGGTTCGTCAACCCGCCTCGAATGAGTCAATAAGTGAGTGCTCGTGGCGCCTCAGAATCTCTCTCTTTCTCTTTCATCGACGCGTCCGCGCCAGCGATAAAAACGTATCAAAAGAGTGCAACGAGCCCGGGGAACAACATCAGCCCACGGCAAGAGCTCGCATCGAATACCGAGCCGATATCGCTTATTGGGGCGGAGCGCGCGATGAGCGATTCGAAAAAAAGCGCCAGAGTGTATATTATCGTATGTATCATACGACCAGACAGATGCAGTTTGCTGCCCGCATGGGAGAAAGATAGAGAGGGATAAAAGAGAGTGAGAGAGACGAGATATTCGGGCGCGCGAGACGTTGAACCGGGCCGATAAAAATAGAGCAGCGAGCGAATGTCAAGGTCAGCTCTGTTCTCGGCAAATTCTCCGAGCCCCGGCGCGCAGACTCCGCTCCAGCTCTCCTTCTCTATGGTGGAGGGCAACTCGATATCCCGTGCAGCGACACGAATGAGATGCAGGTGAGAGGAGTCCCAGAGCCTGGACTCGGATTTCTGCGAAGAGCTCGTAGGCGTCCTCCTGTCCTTCTCTCTCCTTAGGCTTGGGAGCGCGTTGCCCTTGAAAAATCTTCTGGATGAGGGAGCCCTGCGCCCGCTCGCCGCCGTCGGGCCAACCGCGCTCAATTTCAATCGCTCTCGATTTCGTTCGTCTGCATAACTTTGACCATAACTCGAGACAGCGCCCTAGTTGCTATGGGCTTTGAGATGAATTCCAGCTGTTTTCGTACACATTTTTGGAAAATTAGAGAGGCTTCGTGCTAGTCAGATGAAAGTATGCTTCGTTCTGTGTTTCGCATTGAAAAAATTGTGCAAGAAAAACAAATGAAATTCAATTCAGAACCGTTATCTTACATCGAGAAATGAGAAAAATCAGTAGTAACAGGTCACTGTGTGGTCAGACAATAAGATGATCATCGCATTCTCTCGTATTTTTCGGTGATGTTGTTAAGCATTTTCCTTTGGCACATTCAAACCTTTTGTTGCTCCGTCTAATCATCCTGTACTCCTCGCTCCTTACTAATCGTTCCATTGATTACACGTGATGATCTAGTTTTGATTGACACTTTAAAGTGTACCCTTTCACTGGTACAAGATCGAAGGCAGAATAAAGTCTCGGCAGATGCTACATCTTGGTCAGTCGCAATTGGTTCAATGCAATATCGTGCCTCATTTATGTAATCGAGATCATTAATGAGTCATGGAAAAATGTATTGCATAATTTTTTATCAGGTGGAATTTTGAGAGATGGATCGTATCAATATTGATATTTCTGCGTCGTTATCGCGAGGACCAGCACTTAGACCTCCTTGTTCTCATTTCAAATATTTTTGGGAGTAGCTGGTGTTCTTGAGCTGATATTTTTTCAAATTTTTGGAGAAAAAAATGAAGGAAATCGAAAATTGGTGCAAAACGTTCTTCATTTTCAACGAATCGATGGTTATCGAAGATAGAAAACTGCTACTGAATCTATTTCGAAAACCTGTACAGTCAAATTCCCATTAAATCGTCCATCCGGATAGGATTAATGCGAATCATTGCTGACCATCGACTAGCAACGAACGAACATCAAGGGTTCAAGAAATTTCACGATCAGTATGTCATCTCAGCGCTCCTCGATTCCTCTGTATGACTCGGTGCACTCGGCAGCGCAGCTCTGCGCAGTCTGGCCTCTGCACCGCATTACACAGTGCGCAGCGCTCGCATACTCTGCCTCGCCTCGCAGAGGGGATCCAAAACCGCTCTCCAGCAGCAGCCGGTCTTCCAGCAGACGATAGTGGGAGGAGAGCGAGGCAGCCGCGGCCGGCTGCTCGCTAAATTTCATTGCGCGACTGCACGGGTGGCACGCGAGCACGCAGGTGAGCGCACCTTTTTTTCGCGGCTCTTTTCGGCCCCTCTCTCTCGCGCAGTCGCTCGTCCCCAAGTTCAAGATTTGAGGACAAAGCGGTGCATTGACTGCAGCACGCGCCACCGGCCGCGACCGCTATGCGACTCGCGAGCGTGCCAGCATCATCGCGAGAAAGAGTCATCGGGGGCCATTATACCCCGGCCGAGAGAGCTCGCGTCAGCCGATAAAAATGGACCACTCGGCGCATCGCTTTCTTTCGTCACTCGCGATGTTTGCATTTGCCAGCGGGGAATCGCTCCGCGACTGGGGAAATTCAAGTGCGAATGCTACACGTTGCGTTCTCATTTTCCAAACTGGTGCAACGCTGTCTTGCCTGCAATTTTTCGGTCTGAATCAATATATCAGTGCACGACTGATTATTTTGAGGCGTGATCTGGGGCGATAAGAGATCGGATTCCTCGTTCGAATTTTGGGACTGATTCCAATAATAGCCACGATATCTTGCTAGGTATCGCTGATCGCGAGCTTGAATATTCTTACTCATCCATGTTGACTCGAATCGATCCTCGAAACTATGCATGTGGATAGATAGATCATGAAGTGTTATGTAAATAGCATCACGCTCGTCTAACCGTGGACATCGCGTATGATACTCGTAACGCTGCGTGATAATTGCGGAAGGCAAACAACGAAGCGTATGACACGCATACAGCGAGGCAGCGATTGTGAATGAGTAATAGCCATCACGTGTCAGTAGAGTGAATCGCTAGAGCTCGAGATAAAAAATTCAAAGTCTTTCACCTCTCAAACTTCAGTTGAAGATATCTCCATCAACGGGAATCACTAAGGAATTCAATCGAACGGAGAACGTGGGAGGGGGATGGCTCACTACGAAAAGTGAGCTTGCAAAGCTCTTGAAAGCTCTCTCGGTAGTGTGAATGAACTTACGACTCTACTTTTTCGCGTCGGTAAAAGTTCGAGAGCTAAAAAGATGCTCCAAAATCGGAGCACACGCTATGTGGAGCAAAAAAATCAAAGAGATCCTGACAAAGAGAAGCAGACTGCAGAAAGAGCGAGAGCGGTGCATCTCGCGGAGGGGAATCGTCGGCGTCTGGGCCGCTCTAATAGCGAGTCAGCGGCGGAGGGGCAAATATCGCGTAAACTTGGCAGTCGGCGGGGCGATCCCCACTATTACATCGTATCGCGCTCCTCTCTTTCTCAAGTGTATGGGCATAACGGATGCAAGCCACGGAGCAGAGAGAGAAAGAGAGAAAGAGCGGCAGGGGCGCGCGCGCCAGACACACTTTGCGGGCGCGGGTGGTGGGAGTCTCTCTCTCTCTCTTTCTCGTCGGCGGCGACATTGGGGCCGACGTACCGCCGCACGCACACTCGTAGTAAGCGCAGAGTCTGTGGAAACACACGGAGAGTCTGGCTCGCGGAGTGTCGTGCGAGCTCTCGCCAGGCTTGCGCTCAGTTTGCAGCGCGCCACCAAACCGAGCACAACACGCTCCGCACGCGGTGCATACTTCGCTCGGCCTCTACCGTACTTGTGTTGTGTATTCTTCGACGAGTGCGTCGCACCCCATGCCGATTTCCCTGGACAGTGTGACTGCTCGCTAAATGAGCGGAACTGTGCATCGTTTTTGCCGTTACGTTGTTCTCGGGTTCGAAGCTGCGGTGAAACTGAACCCTGTTCACCTGTTCTCCAGCCCGGCGAGACCGGCAGGATTGGGCTGAATAACAGCCCCGTCGAACGATCGAGTGATCGGCAAAAGTGGAGCCCAACGATTTGCCGGCTAGCTGCGTCAAGAAACATCTCACGATTGGTGAGTGTTGCTCGAGTGCAAAGTTTTTTTAGACCTAGACCGGCATGGTGATTGAAGTGAGAACCGGTCGTTTCGAAATCGATCGATTTTTTATGAATCGGTTGTTGAGCGCGAAGTAAAATGTCCTGGAAAAGTGAGACTGAATAAGTTAGGAGTCGAAAAATCGTTACACCGGTTCGGACCGCGAGTATGATGGTAGCCCATGCCGACTTTTGTCAGTGATGCAACAAACTTTTTAGGCCTCGGACAATTTTTTTATACGGCATTCTGACCAAGTTTAAACAGCTGATGATTCTATCGTTCATCGATCACGCGAGGAATTATTGAAATTCAACCAATTGAGTAATCTCAAAACACTAACACACACAGTTCTAAGATCTCGAAAAATGTCCGCGAGCACATTGTACTGGCTGTCGAAACAGCGTCTAATGCAATATACCGCACGCCGCGAAACGAGATTCGAGCGCGCGTTGTGATTTGAAAAAACCGCGTAATAGTCGCATTGTGCAACATTGAGAACGCGAGAGCGAGTAGGCCACTCGAGTTTGCTAAACCTCGGCCGCGTCTGAGCTCCGCGACTCGGCATCGATCGCACCAACGCAAAGTTGCTGTATACAGCATACGACAAGAGGCAACCATACGAACCCAAGAAAAAAAATACGCTCTCGGTGCGTTATTTGCGAGTATGCGTGATGCAAGGCTGACTGCGGCGATGATTAGCGGTGCCACGATCGCGCGGGGCACAGAGTCTACGCGCCACTGTGCACGCACGAATATAGGTACGGCATCGGTCGCGATGCACCGGCTGCAGTCCGCAGATAAAGCCAGCCGCTTCCTCTGGCCGTCCGATTGCATCAGGAAGCGGCCGTCCGGCCTATACAGCGATGCACATATCCAGCCGTTGCGACAGAGAATCAGATTGCGTCATCCGCGAGCAGTGCGCTGCAGAGAGCCGAGGTCGACGCGCCGAAAAGCCTCTCTCGTCACAATGAATCGCGCCCTTTGGCTCGTCGCTCCTTGCGCAATTTTTTTCGCCTCGGTGTCTTCCTTGGGCAGCTTCGACCGTTACTTCGTAGCTTGCAACGGAGCTCAGCTTCGTAATCGAGTCCTTGGGCCGTTGCAAATCGTAGCCTGAATTATACGCTGCTCTCTCGCACATAGAGACGATTAGAATCTCTCGGCTGCGTGCCTCGTTACGTCATCTCGAAAAACACATAGATCGCACTGCCGAGAGAGAAGAATAGGAAGGTCGTCTTCGAAATCGAGCGCGAGTGCGGCCGTGAGATAATGAATGGAAAGGTACTTGGTGCACGAGGCCCGCGGACTGTGATGATACGAGCGATGAAATCATTTTTGCACGTGCGCTTTTTGTAGAGTAAAATATCGCTTAGCGAATCGCGATCGCGACATTGCTTCGAATGATCGCGAGTCATCGGTGACACGCATTACAGCGCGAGCTGCGCTTTCAAGATCACCGGGTCGCCAATGCGTATACGGGACACATCTACACTTCCTCGCCTCGAGCATTTTTCTCGGCCTTGTTATCCGCGCGCAAAGCTCCATTCTCTCCTGTCTCGGCACGGGGTCAAGCTCACCTGCGGCACCTCACGCTCGACATTCGCCAGTGATCGATATCGTCGCTCCACGTGCCGATACGACTGGGTCAAGTTTTGGAATAGACCGGCGTTTCGAGGATACGAAGCTCTCCCGTTTCGCGGAGCGACGAACTTCAACGTAACCGACTCTCCTAGTTACAATCGCTTCTCTCACTCAAATTTCGATTCTCAATCAATGAGATTCTAGAATTTGCTCTCTCGAATTCACGAATGCATCGCTTTCTCACGGACCGCATCATCCATTGGCTACAAATTGCAAGGTCAAGTCCGTCTGCCCAAGCCCTTACTTGCACTACTGAGCATTTTGCGGCGTCGCGGCAGCTGCTCCACGCGAATCGTAAAATACGTGCCGGTTGCGCGGCACGTGTACCTCGTTCTCTCGCGATAGGTAAAGTATATCGTGGCGCAGACCGATCGATAGCGATCCTTGAACGCGGAGCGGCAGCTGAGCGCGCGCTCGATTCGAACGCGAGAGAGAGAGAGAGGCAAAAGTGGGCCACGGCCTAATTTGCAGAAACTCGCGCTCGCGCGCAAGCGTTGTACAGCGAGGCGTCGGCGTATATACCGGCGCGATGATATAAGCGACAAGTGGGTTATGTAGGCTCTCGCAAAGAGAGGGAGAGAGAGAGAGAAAGGCGAAGGGCAAGCGACACGTGGCTGGCCCACTTTGAGGACTCGCGAGCGCCTCGCTATTGGCCAACTTTCGACGAGCGATACGAGCCAATAAATAGCGACTTGTATAGCGCTGGATTTGAACTTGGCGCGCGTTGAGCTCTGGCAAGCTCGGGGTCAACAGGTGTCGAATTTACGGATGCTGCAGCGCGGAGAGTCAGCCGTCGATCGCTCCGAGTGCCTCTTTGCAGCGGCAGTAGCCGCGAAGATACAAGTGGGCTATCCGACAAAGCCGACCCAGATACGCGAGCGCTCTCTTTCTCCTCCGGCCTCTCGATATCTGCTGTTGCTCCGACTGATCGGGAGAGAGGCCGCGAAATTCGAGGGTATCGAGCGCGTGATTCGCGAGTGAGCTTGCACGCGTTGCTCGGCGCTCTTGAACTCTCTGCAGCGTCAAGCGCTCAGTAGTCATTCCCTTTTCGTGAATTTTAGCTCACAGGACGATAAGAGTATCCAGTTGGAGATACGAAGGAGCAGTTTTCGAACCAAACGATTGAAGTAGACGGTTGCAAGCTCGCGCTGCACTCAGCGAGGGTGCTCGTAATCCGGGCCAATGCCTAGCAAAAAAACTCGATCGAGCCGCGAGTACAGCGTCTATAGCTGTGCCACGTAACGAATTTTGCGCGAAGCGCGACGAGATTTTTCAAGGCCGCGACTCCATTCGACTCGCGTTACTTTTTGCCACCCGCTTTACAGCTACACCTCGTAAGCCCACACATCTATGCCCGCTCGCTCATTCTCCTCAAATAGACTCGGGCTCGGAGGAGCCTCTAACGCGCGTAGTTTACCGTTCGTTTTTTCATTAGATAGCGCGCGCTCGGAGGTCGGCGCTCGGCCTAACGGTCCGCCCGCCGACAGATCCACTCCACGGATCTACTCTACCTCCAAATGGCTATCTCTCCACCTCTCGCTCGTTCGTTGCGACAAGTGGCCGCCCGTCTATCTCGTCGTGTACTCGAAGCGGCACGCGCTAACGCTCATAAATACGGTCTCGTATTTATTCATACGGGCCCCTGACTCCTCGAGCGATTCATTGACCTTCGTCTCTCTCTCTCTCTAGTTTCTGCGAGCATGAGAGGGATATTGGCTCTAAGGAGATTATGACCGGCTTTCGCGCGTCTGAACAGAAGCGTCTGTTACTACTTGCGCGCGGAGAGTAATTACTCAACCACCGAGCGAGAACCTTTTGACTTTGTTTGACCAACGGCAACTTTCGACCGTAATATTTTATCCAAGTATAAACGCGATCGTATTGTACACTCGCAATTTGAGTGATGAGATGTGCTGACTCTCCGCACAAGGATTTCATTGATGAATTCATCGGCTACGTCAATGCAGCGGTGGCCTAATCCGGAGTCGCGTATTGCACGCCAGCACGAAATCGCAAACTCACGAGATGCACATTATGCAACTTGAGTCTCTTGCGCGTATGTTTATCGGCGACTATAGAATCCTGACCCAGTTACTCGAGTGGCATTCCACGTGCGAGCTCAGTAGTGCGGGAAAATAAAAAATCCGCTCGATATCGAGAGCGATAGATAAGTCGTGCTGCGGTGACAAAATGTACAAGTTTGTAAGGATAAAGACAAAGCACGTGTTACGAAGGCGATTCTTGCGCCTTACGTAACCCTTATCGGCCGGCTCTATCCCGTCCGTCTTCGTGTGTGTCCCTACACTCCGATCACCGACATTCTTTCTGTCTCGCGTACGGGTGTGTAGGATGCCTGTACTACTCGCTCACAAGCCGAGGATTTGCGTCAGCTCGGACTACTTGGGTATATTCTTTCTGCCGGGTCGATAGGCTCGGGCCTATTCGCGCACATTAACCCAGCGCGAAAAATCAATCTCCGACGCCCGCACGCTCTAGCGCAACGAGCCGGTTCGGTGCACGTGATTGCCGCGCGGCCGCGAAATCGCGTAACTCGGCCACTGCCGTCGCTTATAGGTAACCCGAGTGCAGAAGTGCTGGGCCAAGTAATCATTAGTTACACTTGTATAAATCGTGACGATATTGAGCTACTTAGCATTCTCGTGATAACTGCTTGTTTTTTTTTTTTTTTTTTTTCCATGCTAGATGATATTGACAATACGCGCTCTCCACTTTCAGGGGAAGAAGCGTGACAATTGAAATGGCTTGAGTTTCTCCATTCTATCGTGCAATTCTTCGTTTCGATGGTTTCATATTGGTTGAAACTGATAAAGTATGAATAGACGGTTGAGAATAATGAATTATCAAAAAAGTTAAAAGTTATGAAGTATTGGAAAAAGTCTGGCTAGTGATTACACAATCGTCGTCTCAATGTAATAGTGTTCAACAAAACTGTCTCAAGGCCATTGCGCGTAATCGAGCAGGCGCACATCGATGTAAGTACTCTTGAGAATCGAAAATCCCACACTCCGTGGCAGATAAATTAGTCGGGCGCGTATTTTCAAATACGTGAGGTAATATCTGCAGATAAGGTCGCGGGCGCGTAATGACTGATCGCGACGCGCGTTTTACGGAAGAAGGGGGAAAAAGAGCGCCAGCTAAACGTGATATCTGAAAAGCGAGTTAAAAACAAACGCGCCAGTCTCGCTCCACTTCCCAATAGCGTGTGAATTTATTTTCGAGCGATGGTTCAGCAGGAAACGTACGCAGGATAGCCTGTCTCCAGATTCATTATCCAGAGCTTCGCCGGCATCTTTATCGCATCTACGTACAAACGGTAAAGATCTCTCGCGTGATTTTGCCCGTTTATTTCCCAAAATAGATTGGCCTGTGACGAATGACTATGCATTATTCCAAGTACCGTTCATCACCAATTTTCCTCCGCCTCTTCCCCTTCCGATTCACGAATCCGCAAATAAGTATGTAGAAGCTTGACGCAAGCTTACATAATGTTATGAAAACTTGAAAGACTGAATCTTAGCGCTTGATTCGAGTCCACTCGTCGCGGATGAAATAGGCACGATTCCGTCGCTCTTTCTCTCCATTCTCGTCTACCTTGAGACTCAGCGGCCCGTTAGTCGTCCCATTATCCTGGAAGCGACGCTGACGCGAGTCATCGGTCGAATTCCTTGTGTAGATCTTCTGCCTCTTACTGGCCTCGATTATCTCGATCGATTCCCTCCTATCCCCCCACGAGACGGACTATTATATCCCTCTTGAGTTTGAATGTGAATTTTTTTGTGGGAATACCGGAACATTGAGGGCCTTGTCATCTAGTCCGTGATAACAAAATTTGCATGATTGTGAAAGAGACACTCCCTACTGGTTGGAGCGCGATCGTTATTCGCTCTCATTATGACACAGCACTGCGCGAGGCGGGTGAACGATTCGATGCCCATCGCTTGAAACGAAGGCAGCTCCGATAAGTCATTTGTTTTCGATGAGGCAATTGCGCTCTGAAATGTAATTCATCGCATTCCTTGAACACCGCAGACGTCATCTATCTAGCCAACTATAGACAGTTGTAGACAAAATAATCCTAACATTTGCGCATCGATCCCATAAGAGGTGCGAATCGCTTCTATTACGTCGCGCGTATATTTGCGCATACATTGTGAAGATACTGTACGGGAACCTCGGAAACACGTGCACAATTGCGGTCGGGTCGTGGCCGCGCTCGCGTAACACACATATGCAAGTACATCGCGCGCCGGTTAGGCAGGTATTATACCGTTACGCGGATGAGCCACCGTAGCGATCCAGTATACCCACTAACTCCAATCGAAGACAACTCCTACACTTACGACTGAATTCTGAATTCTGAATCAATTGCGTTTTTCCTCTCACTCATAGTACAAATAAAAGCTTGCGCTTATTGTCTTGGATTCATTATTGTTAGTTTCAATACGGCTGGACTGGCTTAAAATGAGCTATGTACGTTGGGAAGAACGATCATCTTATGCTAACCTTTATCGTTAGTGCTTCGTGGAAGCATGAGATGCTGGCGTTGGACGCGCAAGCTTCAGAGGGTGGTGACTTCAACTCTGGGCAAGCGTTTTCAACAAATCACTGACTAATACATGCAAATCCATGTATTTGTCACGGAAATACCGATTTATGAATGACACAAGACATTGTGTGAAATGGAAGTCTAAAACAGTTCAGTTTGTTCTAAAAAGAGCCTCACTTCAAAAGGTCTTAGCCCGCGCAAGGCCTTTCTCACACGTGAGTGTGTCAATCACGCTTTTTAGACTCTCTCGCCTCGTGATCCAAACGCGCGGAATATTTCGTTGGCAAGCTTCAGATCGATACTGCCAAGTCACAGGTACAATACTTTCAGCTGTGTAATGTCTGCGCGAATCATTTAAACGAGGCGCCGCCGTCTTCTCGTCATTCTTATCGTAATCCGTAAAAATTTTTGCATTTGCTCATGATGTAACGAGACTTTGAACCACTTTCCTCAAGAATCTGGAATTTACTGTTTGATATCACCATCCTTGCGGAGATTCTGTTAGTTCTCGTCGCGCCGAAGCGAGTCACCGAAGAACACTTTATCGGCACTGGGGGCTTCGACTTACGACACTTCTTAGTTATTTGGTAATCCATGCGAGCGAGCGGAAAACGGGTGCTGCTCGGCAAACACCACTCGGTATATCGCGTGTGTATTGCGGTCGGGCTCGCGAGGAGCCGTGCACGAGGTCAATGCTCTCCATCGAGAGAGCGACGGATTTCGAGCTTGGTATAAATGTCGGCTACTGCACGTTGCAACGCAACGTCTCGACGGGCGCGAGCTTGACTCCTGTATCTCATAACAACGGATATGCGCTCTCGACTCGTCGTTTGTTGCCGCTCGGTCAGGCGTCACTGCTACTGCATACTGGCCGATACCGAGTTGTTCAAACTCGATGTCCATTCAATCGACTCTCCTTGCACTAAATTATCCAAACATTTCCGTTCCATCTTATTGAATCACTCCTATTGTCCATCCAATCAGGAAAGCTTATAACAGCACCTCTTTACACTTGGCTTTAATTCTACTGTACCGATCCTAACTATTTCCGGATCACAATGGGAATGTCACCATAGTTCAATCGCATGCTGACGAGACTCACGAGTTCCGAGAACGATTGCGACGGCAAAAATAATATGCCGCGATGCGCCGTGGCCACGTGCGGTGCGGGAAATTACGCAAGCTAGACGTCGTTGTCGTGGCCGCCGCAGCACGTGTTCCAGGATTAGAGCTCCGGCAAACGTGACGCTTACGAAAACGACTATGGCAGTCGCGCGCCCGAGTTTCTCGGATAGCCGAGCGATTAGAATGCCGCCGATCGATAGCTTTTTTCAGAGCTTGCGGCCGTCCCGAGCGCGTCCACGCGAGTATATCGATCGGCTTTGGCAGAGCTTCGCTCGGCATCGATCACGGCGTGACGCATCGTGACGCGCAAGCTTCGACTCATCGCAGTGTAATCCAGTCAAGTATTACGCGACCAGTCCTTAGCTCATCGCACTTCCTTGCTCAAGAGCGTCGCAAGCTCTCGATATTCTCACGTGTACACTTTGCAACAGCAACTTTGCGAAGCAGCAGGAAAAGCCGTAGCGCGGCGTTGGGTAAGCACATCGACATCTCGCTGAGCGAATCTCAATTGCGCCGTCTGGCACACATCTAGCCGGCAAAACGTGCCGCGAAACTAGTACTCGCTCTATACGCTCAAGACGCCGCATCGCGAGGGGGGAGGAAAACGTGCGCGGCGCGCGACCGCCTATATGCACCGACGACCGACATCGTTACGAGTGCAACAGCTTCTCATGAATTTTCGCACACGCTCGCCCTCGCGTATACGTACATCGCTGTATGCAAAAGCAGTTGTGTCACGCGGCCGATCAACGAGGCTGCGTTTCCGTGTGCGTATCTCATCATCACACGGCTCGCGGCAAAACATGTTTGCGGCCCCGAGACGCGATTCGCATTCGCGCATAGACGTAGACGACGCATAGAGGCCGAGAGACTCTCGAGAGCTATGCTGCAGAGTCGGGCTCACGCTTTTCCGACACGTGAGCGCCCCAAGCACGTGCTGCGCGAGACGCATGAGCGAGCCTACCGCACGCGCTTGCATCTCTGTTTTTCCGCGAGACGTCTTATCTTGACGATAATGTGCAATTCCGTACTGACTCGTGTGTATTTTGCATTGTGCTGTCAAGGCCTCGCGATCCTCGAAACTCGTTTTTGTGCTTGCGTGGCTGTGCAAGCTCGAGGAGGCCGTGTATAGAGTCGATCGCGCAGCGGAAATTCAAAGCGGAGAAATTGCAAAGAGAGCGAAGAAAAGCTTCGTAATCGGATATTTTTGCTAAACAAAGTTTGCGTAGTCGGCGCAGTGCGAGTCGCTCAGCGTATGGTTGATTGCAAAGCACGTGAGCCAGCTCCGACGCTCGCGGCCGAGCTTGCGAGCGTTTATACGCCAATCGTGAATGAATCAAGTACAGTTGCTCAACTCGATGCAACAGCAGCAAGGATCGCTCTCGACTATGCTTAAAATGAACCGCTGATACCTATAAAATTTCGATTCGACGAAAGCGAGTCGTCAAAAGTCAATCTGACCGAACGTGACTCACGGACGAGTCCGACTCGCAAGCTCGATTTCGGCGATGCACGCGAGGGTGGTGACTAATGTCTAAACAGAGGCAACCGGGCGTTTCGTTGAAAGAGAACGAGCTTTGCGTGACTCGAGGATGATACGGCACAGTACTCGGTCGGGGCAAAACAACTGATTCGCGAAAGCTCGACGTCGGGAGCGCGGATCGGCGACGAGCGATGATCCAATTCACCGAGCGGAGAACGATCGTGAGTCATCCGTCGCTCGACAAGTTACCGAGGTGAGACTTGCGCAATCATCCCCACTCGAACGAGTTCTAGACCTATAATACCGCCGTCGAGTGTTTGGATAGCCATGCGGATCTCTTATCTGCGAGCTTGGATTTACATCACGCACGTCACCGATTCGTTCATAATTTATGAAAAAGTCTCGTCGGGAAAACCCAATGTACACGCGGGCCCGCGCCAAAAATACTTCACTCACCTATTCAAGCTCTCTCCCTCTCTCTCTCTCTCTCTCTCTCTTATCGCCGAATCCTTCGAGCTGAGCGGTTCCTTCCACCCAGTCGGGTGGAAAATCTACGATTATCGTTCTCGACAATAAAATTTGTCTCTTAGCGCGGGTGACTCGCACTAATACTGCCAGAGACATCAGTTCATTGAGTGATTGAAGGAGGCACGTGAGAGTCGTTCAGGGCGCCTCGGCTGCCTCCGATGATCCGGCACGCGGGGCATTTTTCGCTATATATGCGAGGCTTCGGCCTCGCGTGCTCGCTTATACGTGCGATTCAGTGTCAAGCGCAGCACGTGGATTTGCGCCTACGCTCGCGTGTGCCATCGCCGCCGCTCAATACTGGCCCCGCAACGCTCAACGTGACCGCTGCTTCGCAAATTTATGCGTCATATACCTCGTAAAGCTCGCGCGATCCGAGTCAATTGGGCACCGCTGACTCCAGAGCTTTCAGGTGTTGAGGTTGCGAAAATTTTTTCGTTGTGCGAAACGACTCGAGTCCGGATGAGTTTGGTAGTCTCGCCTATGAAGCAAAGATTTCGAGAGTGGCTATCTCGAACGATGCTACTCGGGTCTATCGACTTCGATAACGACTCGATAACGTAGAGGGATTCATTTATTACATCACTAATTCCCGAGTCTTGAATGGATGCTCGCTCCACAAAGCTGAATGCCGTCACACTCGGGCCGTCGTCAGTATTGTGTGCCGATTTTTTCGTTTGAGATTCCTTGAAAAATACCAATTATTCAATGTTTGAATAAGGCCATGAATCAATACGGTTCTTGTCAGATAGCCCGATCGATTCGGCGCGAGCCTATCCGATCAAATCGATTAATCATCGTTCGCAAGCGGTCACTCGTTTTATTTTATTTTATTCAGGTGCACAGCATTGAATAGAAATATCCAAGTTTCTCGCAATAGTCGCGTTACTCAACTGCGGGATAGGCCTATTGAACTTGAGCTGCACGATTACAAGAGCGATAAATGCAGCTGCTATCGCAACACAGCCTCAATCGCAACGTATCGCAGCCCATCTATTTGTGTTACCACATTGGGGCGATGAGGAAAAATCATACTTGTTTATCAACGCTTCGAGTCATTGCAATGCTTTTTGTGACATCAGTATTGGCCTAGAGAACAAAGTTACGCTACGATCTTCATCTCGAGACTTGAACGATTTCAATGCGCTCTCAATCAACTTTGAATTCCTCTCTCATCCATCACGACTCTTGTCACCCAATGACAGGCCGAGATCAAATTCAATTCAAGCCCTTGGGGCGACATGTCACGAGACGCAGATTACCACATTTGCACCACTTGCCACTGTACGGATAGATAGAGATGAGCAAAGATGGAACGAGGAAAAACAAGGGGGCAATGCACGATCGGCAGAAAACGCTGAGCAATTTTCTTCTTGGCATCGTTGCTCCGGCGTCACGTGTACGCGCCTCTCGCAACTGCCACCAGGCTATAATGGGCCGACCACGTGCCTCCCGCCATGACGAGGCAAAACGTGCATTACTCCTTCAACTGCATATTCCTATTATTTTCCGCAAACTCCGGTCAAAGCAGTTGACGAATTCCGATCAATTTTGCTATTCTCATTAAATTCTTCAATGAGGAAATCCCGAAAGCTCTAACGTCGAGTTTTTTTTCCCATGTAGAAATCGAACGAGCCACGTGACTGGCAACGATTATCGAACAAAAATCTCTTCGAGTTCGAAGACATTTTATAAATAACCACTGACGCAAGTCGCCATTTATCAACTGCCGTTCCGTTGCCGGACAATCGACCGCTCTGATTTTCGCGCTCTCTTCGACACAGTCCACGAAGTCACAATCCAGGCCTAGCAAAATATACAAGACAACTGAATCGCCGCGATGAATCGTCCGCGAAAGCTCGTTTAAGACGTTAACCTCAAAATATTGAAGTTGCCGAATCGAAAGAGTCTAACGATGTACCGTTTTCTTGTTTCAGATGCTCTGAGAAAACAAATAATGGTGGCTGAGTTCATCGTCCGGCAGAGTGGATCGCCCATTAATGGTGAGACAGCGTGCCTGAACTCCAACGGCATGCCGGTCTCTCACTCGATGGCTCACGCCGGCCACGGCGGGCCACTAGGGGGCGCGCACGACGCGCACGGGCCCCTGCCGCCCATGACCCACCAGGTCCACCACCCCAGCCCCATGTCCATGCAGCAGCAGCACCCTGGACCCCAGCAGCAGCAGCAGCAGCAGCAGCAGC
This sequence comes from Eretmocerus eremicus, assembly GCA_030522705.1. Lineage (NCBI taxonomy): Eukaryota > Metazoa > Arthropoda > Insecta > Hymenoptera > Aphelinidae > Eretmocerus > Eretmocerus eremicus. The sequence goes on along the minus strand of JAPYYZ010000082.1, from coordinate 12,924 downwards.
TGCACCATCCCCACCCCCAGCACATGCAGCCCCAGCAACAGTCCCAAATGCCGCCCCAGCAGCAACAGCAGCAGCAGCAACAGCAACAACAGCAGCAACAGCAGCAGCAGCACGTGGACAACGACAGATACGGCAGCGACCACAGCAACGGGGGCAGCGTGACGCCCAACAGCGCCCAGAGCCAGAGGGACTACGAGCTGCGCAAGGAGCTGTTCTCGCAGCGCAAACAGAGGGAGTTCATCCCGGACAACAAGAAGGACGACAGCTACTGGGACAGGCGCCGGCGGAACAACGAGGCGGCGAAGCGCTCGCGCGAAAAGAGGCGCTTCAACGACATGGTGCTCGAGCAGAGGGTGATGGAGCTGTCGAAGGAGAACCACATCCTCAAGGCCCAGCTGGACGCGATCCGCGAGAAGTTCGGCATCTGCGGCGAGTCCGTCATCAGCACGGAGCACGTGCTCGCCGCCCTGCCGGTCGAGCCGACGCTGGCCAAGCGGCCCAAGACGACGGCGGCGCTGCTGTACGCGCGCACGCCCAGCCCGGTGCACACGTCGGTGATCCACCACCCGGTCAGCGGGGCCCGCTCGCCCAGGAGCCCGGCCGCCGCGCAGCTCTACGTGCCGGAGAGCGGCGCCTACCCCGAGGCCGAGAGCTTCCAGTACCCGTACCCGCACCCGGCCATCCACGCCTTCGACTCGACGAGCGCGCTCAACCTGTCGTCGCGGGCGCGCAGGGCGCAGTCGCCGTTCGAGCTGTCCTCGGCGGGCAGCGGCGACGAGTCCAGCCAGGCGGCGGTGCACCTCACCTCGTCGGCGGCGGCCCAGCTGCTGGGCGGGCCCAACGGCACCTCGGCCGCGGCGGCGGCGGCTGCGGTGGCGGCGGCCGCGGCCGCGGCGTCCAACAGCCTGCCCCACAAGCTGAGGCACAAGTCGCGCATCGGCGACAAGGACGCGGCGAGCGCCCTGCTGGCGCTGCAGGGCATCAAGCAGGAGCCGGGCCCGAGGGCGTCGCCGCCCTGGGACAACGAGGGCTCGAGCGACGAGCGCGACTCGGGCATCTCGCTGGGCTCGGAGTGGGCCAGCGCGCCCAGCAGCGCCATCTCGTCGATGCCGGAGAGCGAGAGGGAGGTCAAGTCGCGGCTGGACCGGCTCGCGTCGGAGGTCGCCTCGCTGCAGTCGATCCTGCGCCTGGGCAAGGCCGGCGGCGCCGCGGACGTGCTGGGCCTCGCGCACCAGAGCCAGGGCCAGCAGCAGGGCTCGGCGGTGACGGCGGCGCCTTGAGGCCGTCGGCGAGGTTAGGGAGGCCGGGCGCCGCGGGCCCGCCGCTGCCCGCGAGCGCCCCCCGCCCCCGAACTGCGCAACGCCAGGCTCCCGAGGCTCGTGGCTGAGCTCGGGACCGAGGGGGCGCCACCGTCGCCGCTCTGCCGAGCCGACGGATGGCGACGCGACCTCGAAACCCACAGACGGGCAGGAACCTAAGCAAAGCTCGGCACGAGTGAGAGCTCGCGAATTACTCTACTGTGATAAGGATCCCGGCGCCGCCGCCTCTCACCTCTGACGCCCGAGACCTCTGCTCTGTATAAATTGTGTGTATGTGTGTGTGTGTGTGCAAGTCGCGCGTTGGCAATCTCGTCGCACCGGGCCCAGAGTCTATCGAGCTTACGCGTCTCGGAGCGCAGTCCTCTCTACTTACCCGTGGGCCCAAGCTCCGTACTCTTTGCTGCTTTGCCTATACTCTATGCACATGCACGTTCGGGCATGACCACGTGCTTTATTGTGTACATCGTTCACATGGAACTGTATCGAACCAACTGCGTCTCTTGCAATCTCGGCTGAATCCGCCTGGAGTAGAGGCATTTGTAAATATAACGTTACTACACATTGAGATGATTCCCTCGATCAAATATCGAGACATCGCATAATGAAGCGTAGGGCTGAGTTTCATACTAGTTTTGTTGTACGACACAGTCTAGGAGCTTTAGAACTTTTCCGATAACCCATCATCATGTTTTGGTCGTCTTTCAAGCCCATGTACCATATCATCACTCATGAAATTGTCTGTGGATTGGACAATTCGTAGATTGTATTCATTTAGTTGTAAGACGGGAATGCGAATTTTGACCGGTTACATCTATGGCTGAAAACTTTGCGCAACCGGCTTTCATCACCGCCACGTTCTGTTCAATATCTCATTCTTACGATGAGCTTCTGGCTCGACTCATTGAAACATAAAATTTGAACACTCTTTCTCTGTTATGATAGTTACTCGTGTCGCATTTGAGGATGTTTGTCATCTGACCTGTTCTAATGTCTCGCTCATGGACTTTCATCATCTCTATTTGTCTCACCTGATATCACACAACATCATTTACTCTACTTCCGTAATGAGTATGTCAAACTGCGAGGGTAGAGCCATCGTATGTACCCATAATTAAAGATCGAACTTCAAATAGTCATTATGACGATTGACTGCGTCTCATAACTTTGACGATATCATTAATTAAATATATTCTTTTGAACGTACCTACGAATAGAACTCTGAAATTTTTCTATGAGGTAACTCAAGTAATTTCCATGTGGAATTGAGTCACAATTGATAAAGTATTACGTGGAATCATCGATGTATTGAGTAAATACTGTGTATTAAAAATTTTTTAATGTGCCTATGTATACACTCTCAACTATTCCTTTCGCACTCGAGCTATCGTTTCTTGACTCTTCAAGTCAATCGGAAACAACGTTTACATTGTATATTTTCGAAAGCAGCTTATATTATGAACATATTCAAAAACTCGAATGGGTTCTTATTCACCCAAAAACAAGCATAGCAAAATTACCCAATGCCAGAGACTATCATCCAACCTAAAAAGGTTGTAAAAGTTCACAAAGTCTAATTTTTGAAGTCCACGCATACCTATGAAGAGATGTACCGTGGTTTCTGATTGAGTTTTACGTGAAAATGATCAATACGAGAGTTTATGAAACTTTGAGAAAGGGATTGTAGATTGGATGCTTGGTGCCTTTCAAGTAAACGCATCGGAGAAAACTTGGACCTGTATAGTGGTATAAATTATTCAGCAGTGTTGTCGCAGATGTGAATTAGAATCTATATTTACACATGACGAGCAAACAAACTCACAGGAGTACGAGAATGACAAAAAATTATGAGACATTTGTCACGTGAGACAAAATCTGCAACGAAGCGTGTTATTTTATTTGTGATAAAGATGCGATATAAAGTTTCTAAAAGCTCCTACATACAATCGTATTTGTAATTTCTGATCGAAAGCTACTAGTTCTAATTAAATGTACTACGGATTAGATGTACTAATCTATTTATTTATTCTATTATTTGTGCATGATTCAGAATGAAAGAGTGTCTGAATGTATGGTAAGGGATGATCGTAGAAAATAAGTAAAATATTTTCTTTGCTTGGAAGACATTCGAAAATTGGAAAGTTCAGTTGTCAGATGAGAACAGCCCCTCGAAACGAATTTCGATTCAGATCGTTATTCTTTTCAGAATTGAGAAAATTCAAATGATCAAATCTTCTAAGCTCAACACAAGACTGTTTATTAATATTCGGTGTTATTCGATGGGAGAAGTATCATCGATGATCCCTTCCATGTTTGTTTTCTTTTTTACATCGTAGTTTGCTGTACATAATGACGAATCAGAGATATGCGTACTGTGCGTTTGTATTTCTTAAAATAGTCAAAATGATCTTGTAAAAAACCATCAATCAATTATAGTAGATTATACTGCAGAACGAAATGTCATCGCTAAGGACATTCAAATATATACTATTTGATGGATTTGATACTTGTGTCTGAGAAATGTCATGATTTATGATTATTGTATTGACTATTTATAAGTATCGACTGGAATAAATGTGACCAGCAATAAACCTTCGACTTTTTCATAATTACCCCATCACTGATAAGACTCTAGTATCATTCATGAAAAGAGTATACTCATTAAAGTCAAGTACTTTATCAATTTTGCTTGTTTGAACTGAGTTTCCACTGGATTTCATTCACATTTTGTCTACAGAAACTTAAGAAAGAGCGATGATTTTATTTCTTCGCGACGAGAAATAGTGTTCAAAATCTCATTCATATTCCAGCACAGTTATGAGTTCATGAAGATCATCATCTAATTTCACTCGAAATCAGCAAAAGTCGAAAAATTGTTCAAACACATGAACTGAGAAACTTGATTCTCCATTGCGACCATAGTTCCAATTCATTTCGATCCACGAAGTATTTTTTCTATGTATTAATCGCTTTTTTTCTGTATACCGTCTATTGTAATATGAGAAAACCTTATAATCGCATCATTTTTCGAAGAACCGCTTCAGAAATCCAGTCCAATTCACAATTTGAAATCCATCGGGTCAACTATATTTCACTATTCTTAAGTGGCAAGTCCAAATCCCGTATACGGATTTTCCAAAGCCCATGATCACGAAATCCGTGGCCTGCAAGTGCACCAGCTCAGTCCTGCCAGCTCAGTTAGGCGCTGTTGATAAGGGTGAGTGTCTACATTACCGATACACGGATGGTAGGATCAAATATCGTTGCATGGTCAAGTAGCGATCTGTACGATTGACTGGGAGTATATCACCAGTCGATAGTGCTTTTATCAGCAATCGCTACTTTGTAGATCTGGAGAGACGATAAGACAGGTCGCTGTGATATCTGAAATGATTGCGAATCGATTCGCAAGCGTTCCAAACTTTTTTTAGTTTTCTATATATATTTGCTTGGCCCTTGATCTCAAAGACGCGTGAATGAAAGAATCAACCGAGGGGGGGAGGGGGGGGAGGCAGGTACTCTGGGCCAAGGTTCTTTCGAAAATGAATAATCCGATTTAGTATGGAGCCCATCTCGAACGGTTCCACGATCAGTAGACTCATATCAAATGGTTTATTGTGAAGAGTCGTCTCCCTTACAAGAGATTTTGTGCAGATGTGGAAAAACGAAAGTCTATATTATCAACATAGATACATGTGACGACTCATCTTAGACGTTATCTCATGACACATTATCCCTTTCAGCGCGAATGTCCCCAAAACCATACAAGGTAACATTCAATTAGCTATAACTTCGATAAGGAAAAATCTGAAAAAATTCAGAAGATTACTTGACCTTATGAGAATCGAAATTCTTCAGGAATTATTTTCAGACCTGCTTTTATAAACCCGGTAGAGGTGAAAAACATGAAATTTCCAAAACCCTTAATTTTAGCTTTTTTCATCTATTTTTGACCCAAAGAACATTTTTCGGATGAAGAATTTTTTTCCCATGTCCCGGACGAGTCCCGTGCTGAAAGGGTTGTTCAAATTGCGATTTTCTTGCATTGATTAGATATGACGAGATTGATCAATCGCATATAAACTCGATTACTTCGATGTGCGTTTGGAAATACTAGAGCTTGCAATTAGTAGACTCTTTGACTGAAAAGAAGATTTCACTATTATAAGGTCAATAATATTCAACGCACGACCTCTTAGCACGTTTGGATCGAAATTTTTCACGAAACATCATAGGCTAATCGACAAACCCCGATTTTCACCTTAAAGAAATATTTGCAACTGTGGTCGGCGTATATGAGAATAATAATTTATATTGAGATAGCTCAATCACGAGATAGATGAAAAAGAATGACTCCCGTGGAAGAAAATGGAAGACTGGGTGATCCTTCTTTTCCATACACGTATGGAGCATCTAGAGAAGAATCTTCGAATCTTTTTTAACTGATTATTGAGATCAATGTTATATCTTCACTTTGTGTGTACTCTGGAAAGGTTATTAAAAATGGAAATCCGACCCAATCATGGTATCTCAAGTTCATGAGCTGTCCCACATCTTGGATTTGAAAGCTAAAGAGTGATCGCATTGCACGTCAAAATCTAAATTCTTCAACTCTATCTATGTTTCGGGGAAGGTGCCAATGATCTATTTGTAGGAAATTGAATTGTTTGCAACGGATTCTATTTGATTGAAAAATCATGACGGTTCTAAGAGAAAGTAGAGACAATATGAGGAATCATGCATCGAATAGTCCCGAGAAGCCAAGAGTGCATTTCGGAAAAACCTCTACGAATAGCTTAGTCGTTCCTGCGTTTAAATTCTATCGATCAAAAATATCAAGAACTTACAGGAAAATTGTAGTATCCTCATGGGGAGTCACATATGGTCACAAAACGTGTGACCATATGTGATAGGAGGATAGAGGAGGAGAGAGGGTTCGGAAAAAGTACGGACGTCTTTTCGGCAGACCCCTTTGCAGTGAGCTCATGGCTATCAAAATAACATCTAATCTAGCAGGGAGGCGCTAGCCACTCTAATAAATTATAATCGCACTTAATACTTTACGCGATTATACCGAGATCTCACGACTGGATATCTTGAAAAGTTACGGGGACTCATCTTTAAAAAATTTTACGACCTATCTCGTGTTCCCTGAATTTCTCCGTGAAAATGTTAATCCTCGGACATAATTGCCAAAAACCACGATCTTACCTCAACACGTTCACTGCGATAGTGAAAATCAGCGGTCCTTTTCTAAGCGCGGCAGGATCCATGGGTCGGTCTCACTCAATGTTATTGACAGTATTCCCCCGCACACAGAGAAGAGCTGGCGGTGGGTCCCGCCGCAGTGAACGTATTAAAAACGGTCAGTGACAGAAAAAATTTCCAACACCTGGCATATACATTGTAGTACTGCATCTGAGGACAATTTTGTTCCAAAGAAGGCCTCGGTATTTAAGGGACAGCGTTGACCATAGATTTTCAATGGCATGGAAATCAACAGAGAACTACCATACTATGTAAATAAAATCACCTTTAATGTAAAATTCAACAACTTCTTCATTTCTCATGGATGATCCTTGAATTCCTCGCTTCCCGCGTAGAATCGCAGAAGAATTGCTGGATTCAGATCAACTCCAGATCTATTCAACGACTTCACCTTAGAAAAAATTTCGACGGTAGAAGTGAATAATATGTGCACAATTAGAATACTTTTGCTTCTCGAAGTTTTCGAAGCACATTACTCAGCCAACTCATGGGTTATCACGAAATTTGAATCGGGGGCTAATGCATGTAATATGGAAATAATAGAGAAATAATGCATGCAGTAGGGAAATTGATAGAATATGCTTCCATTTTCAAAATTTGTGCAATTATTTTTTTGAACAGGATCATTCGTTAACTCGTCACCGTTTATGACGGATAAAACTATCCATACAGTTCGATTGGGCCATGAATCAAAAGTGATTCATCATTTAACACGGTTACCTTATGAAACTTCCGGTTTTGTAAATTAAGCCGTATCGGAATCACGATGACAATTACTGGTCACAATATCTCCTCCCGACTCTCCTCTTCGCTCTCTTCCAAATAAGTACTACGAGAACGACCATACTTGCATCTCTGATCTGTAGGAGCGCAGTGCGGGAACTACAGGTCCTCGTGAAAAAAGCCATATAAATTTCTCGCGGCAATGATTAAAATCGCTCGCCGGACGATTATAAAAGAAATATGAAGCAAGCAGTTTTCCCGCCGTCTCGTTTTGCTCTCGTTACTCACGCGAGTGCAAGCTCAAGCCAACAGCAGCAGCATAACCATTCAAGAGTGGCAGAAAGGGCAAGTTCATTTGCTGCGGATCCGGCGTTTGCATTCTTGCGTGCAGCGCCATCAGAGAGCTCTTGATACTCGGCGAAGCCCATCCGGAATTCGATCAAAAATACTTAGGGGGCATCTGCGTGGTCCTCATTCCGAGCGTCAAGCCTCTCCTCCTCTCTCTCTATCCCCTCGCGTCCATTGTTTTTCTCCCGCCCAGCTCCAGCTCTTTCCGACCCCGTCAACTTTTGAAACGTCATCTCGCTGGCGCTGTGTATACGGTCTTGGGCGCACCAGACATTAGGGTATAGCTATACGACAAGAGGCAAAACTCAGTCCCGAAAGAATTTAAATTAGCGACCGGGGGAATGCCGCGGAGTATATATCGGCTAAAATTAATTGATTTATGATGCATCTTGCTCGACCCGAGCCGGAGAATTCGCGCACGCGTCCAATTATACACTTGCGCATAGGTGCACGACGCGACGACGACGCTCGGGCGAAAGAAAAAGTTTTATTCAGCTCTCGAGAGACGAAAAGATGTCTGCACGTGTGTACAGCGCTGCGCATCTGCCGCTCATGCAGTACAATAAACTTCGTGTACCGAAAGGATAAGCCCCTTTGGTAGATCATACCGTGCCTCCCCGGGTCTCCCGAGGAAAAATGATTCACGCACTCGCTAGGATTCTTTTCAATGCAAATATTCATACGTTTATTTGAATTTTAGAAAGCTGAATTGTTGCTGAATTATTGCTCGATCGAAGCCGAGTAGCCATACGTTACAAAAGAGATGCAGGGCGCATCTCGGAGTTTCACTCAATTCATAGAAAATTGTGAAGGTCATCGCAATTCAGTCTTTTTCAGTATTCAAAATTTATATTGCTCCTTGCGTAGGCGTGTAATCTCATGTCTCGTGTTTTTTGTTTTACTATTATTATCTTTTCAATATCTCGTGTTATGCTGCTCAACTGTATTGGACTACAAATTAGCGAGTGAAAAGTGAAATTTTCAAATGCCGAAGCACCGACTCTCTTCAAAGCTTCCAATTCAAGTGCTAATGGCTTATGTTTTTCCTGCAAAACCGGCCTCATTATCACATGAAACTTAGAGCGAGACGGTGTTCCATTGAAGAGACGATATTGAGCGATGTGGAATAATTAACGGTGTTATAGAGATGTTTAGCGATACACCCCGAGCATCGAGAAAATTCAGCCGCTCATAACTCGCGACTTTCAATTAACAGAAGACCGCCATGCGGCAGATGAATCGATCGTTCTGCGCGCGTTTCGGCGGCTTGTGTAGAAGTTGCTTGTACAAAGGATATCGCGTGCAAGCTAATGAGGATCATCATTTAGTAATAATCGAGCTCTTTCTCTCTCAATTCGCTTTGCGCAACATCGCGTGACGATTAACGAGTGACTGTAGTCTAAATAAATATTCGACTCTTGGAACTTTTTCGAGTACCTCTCACCCAACAGATTTGCTTGAGTCAATCATGCCGCAAGATTTTTCTGTTTTTTTCTCCGCGGCGCTGACTACGTTTCGGTATGGTTTTTTTTTTTCATCTTACCCTGCGGAAAAGTTGGCTTACTACGCACGAGTCATGGAATTTCTTTTCCGCACAGGGCATATATCGAAAAATAGCATTCGATACTCGCGTGGAGTGGTTTTGGCGTAGTGAGACATTGTTTTAGGCCCGAGCCGAAAGCGAGGGTCTAAATTTTTCCGAGAAAGCGGAAACGAATGACTCCACTCTCGTATCGGAAAATACTATAATAGATTGCTGATTCCAGATGTGGTGATTTCATGAAAGTTCAGAAAACGAGGAATATGGAAAAGTTGACGAGTACTCATTATTGAAAGGCTAAGAGTTCAAATTCACATTTCCTCAGTAGGGAAGAATTCGAGGAATTCTAGGATTGATTTTTAAGCTTTTTTCACAAGGGTAAATTGAAATAGTGAGCTTTTATGGCAACGTTTTGCATCAAGCTTTGATTTGATGGAAATGCTCGTTTACTGAATGCCATGATATCATTCAAAATCAAATTTTTTTCCACATCTCATGAAGTCCATGAGTGTATTGTCAAATTCACTTCATGTCACTCACAGTAACCCGAGAATGCTAGGATCAGACATTTGCACGGCGTAAAACTTCACAATATTTTCCCTCGAAACGAGCGCTTGTGAGAACCAACTCCGTCCCGCAATACTAGCTACTATTCCGTTTGAAATTCGAGACATCGATTACGCTGCTTCGAATGTCAAAATGTAGCATCCACAACAGCGTGTCGTCGCGCATCAATAGCCTCTCTCGCGCCGTCTCTACAGAAACATGACATCTACACAACCATCAACGAGCTACATTTTCTCTTTTCCCACATGCAGAATTAGAAACACGCAATCATCTGTCATCCACTTCGAAGCGCTCGTCGCGAGGCCAGCGAAAAAAAAAGATGACGCGCCCCGGCGGGGTTAACACGCGCGTCGAGAAAAGGGTGCACGCTTTCGACGCGATGGGGGGTAACCCACACCCGAAACCTATTAAAATAGTCAAACAGGCGCATATGCATATCGGCTTCGTTTTCCCATCCCCTCACGCGGCATTATTATGTTCGGGACTGAAAAATCGAGCTCGCTCGCGATCATTAAAAATTCTCCGGCTAACCGAGGAATCGCTTGCGAGCCAAGAGTTTCACATGGATTTACGAAGGTATCGCACGCGTCCATCATACATGCGCAAAACGCACGGCAAATTTTCCACACATGAGCGAGGAGTCTCATCCATCACGCGGGCCGATACGGCCGATCGAAGACGCGGCGCCGCTCGAGTGGAGCTCGAATTCGTCCTATTCCGAAATCCATTTGTCACTTTCGGGCGAGAGTCCGGGGGACCAGCGCAACTGGCTGGTACCACTCGTATACCGGGGCTGCTCTCCCCGCAGATGAACGAACGCGTCCGAAAACGAGCCTCGCTCGATTATCTGCTGATACGCGCACCCTGCGACTGGCATATCCCGCGAACGTAAATGCAAATTCGCCGAGGCTGTAATACTGCTCGCTTGTGATTTCGAGATTTTTGATGGCGCAGCCGTGGCCTTTGAAAAATTCCCCCGTTTTTCGCGCTGAGCGCGGTATGGCCTAATTTGCATGCGCATAGAGGAGCGCGATGAGGGGCGCCGCGGCGAATCTAACGTTTCCTCGCTCTCTCCTTGTCTGCCTTCACGAAAGGGTTGAGAAACGGGCGTCTGAAAGGGAGTGGATGGAGGGAATGGACCCCTGGCGAAAATCAACAATTTCGCCAGGCTACAGGAGCGAGCAACTCCATTCTAGTATGTTATGGCAACGACCGGAATTCTAATCGACCGGAATTCTAATTCGGCATTAGAAATGGCGCAGAGAAGCGGGTATGACAGGCTCTCCTCGCGTGCGAAAAGTATTTGAATTCTTTAGCGGGATTTCGCGGTTCGTCCCCGAGGCTTGCTGATAGAATGCGATGGAAGAAATCTAATGAGGAAAGACGAGCTTGCTCAAATATAGTACTTCTGAAAATGATAAGAGCATGTCATATGACTTACTGAGTGTCGACATCGTCACGATATTAGTTCTTGAGGCAATGCGCTTTGGGATTAATCACGCTCGAGAGATATAGTTCGGCTCGAGACGCCGATAGTTTCCAAGTTTCGCTTGGTACATTTTGATGGAATTTCGATCAAAGATCTAACTCTGACAATAGTAAATCATTTCTCATCAATCTAACCTAAAACTGCCGCGTTTAAACGCGGTTCTAGGATGCTCATGATGAGAAGTCATTATTGCCATGTGCTTGCACGGTCATTTCGGGCGTGGAGGACTTATTCCCCTCGCTTCGCTCGGGAAATAAACTGGGCGTACGCGCCCAAGGCTATTTCCATAATGTACCATGGTAATGATTCCTTAACAATATTGATTACTCGATGAAAGTACGGGCGAGTGAGAGTAGACGCAATTGAAAATTTTGATCAACCATCACATCTGTGAGATATTTCCTGCAGGATTTATGTTTGTATTCCTACAGAGTTGTAAGCATCCAATCCTGCAGGAATTTGTACAGTTGTTTTTCGTGCATAGTCAAATATGTTCATCAAATTAGCTGCCAATAACCCTACAGTGTTTTGGGTAACATCGTATGAATGTATTTTGAGGAGACAAATGAAAAATTGTGCCGAATTTCATGCAGAATTATCTGCAGGAATTTTTGATGAGGAAAGACATCCAAAGAGTACATACACACACGTACTGCAGGAGCAAAATAGTATTAGGTAAGCCCGAGTCGAGTTTTCAACTATTATGAATCATCGCACATTACTTTTTCATGTTTAGATAGTCCCATGTGATGGTTAACCGTAGAAGCGAGGTGATGGTCAAGAGTATGGATGAGGTTGCTCTGTATAGTGAACTTCTTAGTAGTTTACTTTTTAGATGTCAATATCATGACTCTTTTGGTCCGGATTAGTGACACTGAAGTATCGGCTAATGGAGGATAATCTCAAAAATTGATTGATTAAACCCACTCAACAAGTTACTTTTGCGAGAATTCCTCTTTCAAAGATCCTATTGCAGGAGAGTATTGAATAAATAATAATCTGAAACTATCAAGTCTCCTGCAAATAATTTATTCAGCACTTCAAAGTGATACCCCGGCTATATTCTATAGCCCTTTCTAAGCTCAAAAAATTGTCAATTACCACATGTGAGTTCCCACCAAGAGATCGAAAAATAATTTCTACAAGCAAAGCTTGGCGTCGACGATGATGTTGCGAATGTTATTCATCTGTGTCATTTGTCAAATAGTATATATAATATGTAAACTCAAGATCTGGAAGGAGATATCATTCTGATAACAAATGTTTGGTTTAACGAATTTTGAGAGTTTCACGAAAGAATTAATCAATTGATTCTCTTTGCGATTCTATGCGGGAATGAAAATAAGCAGAGCTTACGAGAGCTCATATCAAACTATTCTTCAAAATCTCTACTCTGGTGAAGATTGTAGATCTCGTATTATAGAAAAAGGAAGGGATCTAGCCACAAATGCACAAAAGGAATGAATTCTCAGAAGCTGGCGCAAGGAGTCAAGAACACGTACTGCAATTCTCGTCTCCAATCAGCGGACTATCATAGAAAGTGTATCTCACGATATCCCAGGCCGGAACAGCAGGGATCGGTCGCTTGTCTAATTCCTAGATTGTATCCCGCGAAGTTTCCCCGCGAAATCGCTCCGATTATACACGCGAATTCAGTTCACGTCGTCTGAGGG
>JAPYYZ010000081.1:0-27644 GCA_030522705.1 Eretmocerus eremicus | reverse complement strand
GAGTCTAATAAATAGACATTTCTACTAGCCATTTTTCAGACTTCTATCAATCGATTCGGCAATTTATTGGCCAGAAAATGTGATGAATTTCTACCAGGGGACAAACGAAATTATTCGGAACCTCTTCATTACAAAGGTTTCTTTATCGAATCGATGCGCTTTAACAATAAAACTCGGTATCCAGCTTACTTTCTCATACCTCGAACCATTCAACCAATTTCTTCTACGCCCCGGGAGGACAAGATTCCACCTTAGGACGGAACTAAAAGACCCTCTACTTGAAACACCAAGTACTGTTATTTAGATTTTTTGAAAATGTTTGCCATGTAAAGTATAAACAAAATCACTCACACGAAAAGATTTGCTTAGGTTTGATTTTGAACAATAATAGTTTATTATATTAATACAATCCCTGGAGAGTCAGGGGATACTTTTTTGTATTGAGTGAGAGATCAATGTATCTCCTGATGTGCTGACGATAGCAAGATGAATGAAATAAGATTTTATTAGAATTTAAAGAATGAGCCTGAGTGATGTGTGATTACAATGACGTGAACGAGCACTAGATTTAGGAATAATAGGTAAGAGGGTTCGACGATGAAGAGGAAGATGGTGTCTCAATAGGTCGTGGATCTTAAAAAATCTTGGATTTTTGAGAAATTTGAATATTGATGTTGTTCCGGTACATGGGCTGGACAATATACTGTTTCAAGTTTTATTATTTGGATCGGAGAATATTTGACAAAAATACTCTCTCATCTCATTCATTGATTATGTAGAAATGACGAGGGCGAGTCAAGAGAATTATATGGAAGTCAGAAGAATAGATTAATATTTCAAACTATTTCCTTCTGGATTCTATTTTCAAACATTCATGACTAAGGATTATGTGACGATCTTTAATGCTATCCGTGAATCGGGGCGGTGAGTTTGTTGAGCCATCCTTTCGAGCCTCAAACCGCGTTCCGCATAAAAAAACGATATTCACGTATCTAGATGTATTTTTTCGTTGCAACCCAAATACATGTCATCGCCGGTGGTATGGAGTGTATGATCACGGATCCCGGCGGAATGCCGTACCGCGGATATGTAACCGTGTTTCGACCACGCAATCCATAACGAATTGTCATACGGTTTCCGACACGCCATCTACACCGTGAATTCCACAGCATGGCCGCTTTTCAACCACGCGATGCATCACGACCGTAATTCAGTTTCCGACACGCCGCCTACATAATGAATTTCACGGCGGTAGCCGCATTTTGACCACGCGACTCATAAAGAGTTTTGTAATTCAGTTTCCGACACGCCGTCTACATAATGAGTTCCACGGCGGTAACCGCGTTTTGACCACGCGATTCGTAAAGATTATGTAGTTCAGTTTCCGCCACGTCATCTACGACACTGGTATATCGAAGAATTTGAATTGTAACCGGATTTCGGCCACGACGCATACACGTTGTAATTCGGTTCCGGACACCCTAACCACGCCAAACGCGAAGTCATGTGGTGCGTGTGGCAGGCACACGAATTACAAGCCCAAGCAGGAATCTGTATAAATACGCGCGCCACCGAAAAAAGGACACACTCTCTTCCTGAAAGTTTCGCTTTGCGACGGCGAAGCGCTGTCCGACTGGACTTTGGTTGCCATGTGTGCTATGTGCGAATGTGTCGCGGACGCGTGTGAGGGACCCTGTGCCTAGGTTACACTTATCCAACATGTGTGTCGCCTACCTCGTTACTCCCTGTGATACACCCCACCTATCATCATCACCCGCCTTCGTTCGGCGACGGGTCATCCATTAATCGCTCGGATATGCGCCTCCGCAAGTAGTGCGCTTATCAAGTTTGTTGATACTAGATCGGAAATTACAATTCTCTGCTCTTTGATGCATCAAATTCAATCTGAAGAATAGCATAACTATTAGGTGTCCAATTTGTCTTTCTGATGACAATCTCATTGCAGCCGTATAATGTATTGGAATCAGCGATTGCTGTCTGTATGGAGGGCTGTCAGGAATGTGCTGCCATCTCAATGCCATGTGTGACGAATGCCAAGATGTCAGCCTCTGGTCAGAATATGAGTTTAACGGCACTAATGTGACATCAGTTACGGAATTGTGATTGGAAAAATGTATCAAATAATAAAATAATGCTGCAAAATGAACAAAATGGCCAAGAATCAATTCGATAAAGAGTTTGAATGCTTGCCAAAATCGTATGAAAAGTTGTGCGGCAAAAAATTGAATTTATAATAAAAGACAGTAATGGACCATCGAGGATCAAGTAATATCTTTGCATCTGCAAATCTGATCGTGAGTCTCAGAGTTGACTCGCTGAAATCTTCACCTTGCAAACATTAAATACGACCAAATCCCAGCGTAGACATGAAAGCAGCCAAATGAAGGGTACGATTCGGCATGTACATTGGGCACGGGTACATCGTTAGCGCGAAATTCGAAAGAGGCCAGGGCTCTCTGGTGCGTGCACGAGCTTCCTTCGACCCCGGAGGCGGCAAAAAAGTCGCGCTCTCGGGCTTTACAGTGTGTCAGAACAAGCCGATCCAGCCAAGTTTATCCGCGACAGAGAGATTGAGGAAGGGCGAGCGGCGAACCCCGGCGCCACGAGTCAGAGAGTCTGCTTGGCTGGTCTATACGGCAATGTCCAGAGGTCCGGTAGACTTGCCGCAGGCTACACCGGAAGCAGACCACGCTCCGGCCCGCTCGGACGCAATTAGGCTCCGCTGCGGCAGGCCAGGACCCGGCGCTAAGTAGAAAAGCTTGTAGCCGTGGCGGACTCCACCGGCCAGCAGAAGCCCAGCTCCTATCTGCGATGCTCTGATCCAGCAGCTTGTATTATACTGACGATGACAAGGGAGAGTCGAATGTAGAAAGGAGACGAGGGAGAGCAGCATGGCGATAGACGTTGCGGCTCGCAGTCGAATTCGCTACTTCCTAATATTTTTTTTTCACTATTCTAACCTAGAACTCTTCGAGGTACTGTTGCATTCGAATATTGTGAGGGTTCTCACAGCGAGGAATTATATTTGCTCTACAGGCTATTTCGAGCACTGGGACAGTTTACCTGCCGAGCGGAGCGAGGGAGAAAAAATGGCATGGTGTCCGAAATGAGCGTATATCATCGGTGTGGTGGTGTGTCTGATACTCCTTTCTTTCGCAGTAAGATTGTTTACCATTTTGAATTGTTTCAAAATACGCTATGTATTAAGAATCTATTATCAGAAATTCAGAACAATCAAGTCCTTATTTTCAGAATTTTTCTGTCTCACATTTTGCATTTTCTAAATAAATATTGATCCGAGAATTTTTTTTTCTAAATTCTTGGCGATATCGAAAAATTTTTTCAGAAAATCCGAGCATTCAGAATTTTGAATCATCTTAATTAGAGAAATTAGGATATGGAGTACTCCAAATATCCAATTATATGAATTTATTTCATCCTAATTTGTAACTACGCTCTTCACTCAAGAAGAACAATTTGGAGAGCAATTCTGTAGGTGTCATTCTAGCTCATCTCGTATCAATAAAAATTGATATTTATGTATCGTGACAATTCTTTCTTTTTCTAACTAATGTATTTTCAACCTCTTTTAGAGGTTACTTTGCAGGATCTGCAGTTTTAGGGTGGGTTTCGAACCACCGAAACCACCGGAAAGGCCCTTGTAGAAATTGACATTGGTGCCGGCCGGGATTCGAACCTGTACCTTCTATTGAAGGCCAGGACTTGATCCACTGGACCGCTGTGGCTTCTTTGTGACAATTCTAATCGACATATTCTGATTCTGAAAAATTGTCCGACTCACTAAAATGAATTGGGCTAGAGCGAGGAATAGGATTTGACCATGGATCATAAAATGCTCATCACAAGGAACAGCTCAATCGTATATCGAAAGAAATGTCTGAAATCTCTCAGAATTGGAAACATGGGAATTTCGTCACATCAAGAGGAACTTGATCAGTTTTTATTTGTTTCATCGAGTTGACCGAGGAGCATGCGTTATTTATGAACAATTCTTTAATTCGAGATACTTCACCATCAATGATTCTTGATATAGCACACAGTCCATCGCGAAAAAAGCTATTTGTCGAAGAAAGCAACATTTTCGGATTCCAATGTTAATAGAACTTTCTATGGTATGGATATCTATTCTTCGTCAATTCACTTCCGGGAGCATCTAGTAATTCATAGTTATAGAAAATTGTGTGTGAAGTTACCCTATATATACTCACGGTGGTAGATTTTGAAGGGAGTCGTTTGGTCAAATGACTGGAGAAAATCACCGTTTTATGAAAAGGGTGGTACGGGCCAGTCCTTCCGCGAAATAGCTAGCGCATTGATTAGCTATTTCATGAAGTGAGAAAAAAGCAGCTCATTGCACTCCAGCCAGAGCTGTTTCGTGAAGTGGCTAGTAACTTTATGAATTGGTGAATTTTACAGCTGCGACGTATCTCTCGTTCAATAATGATATGATGTGAGGCGCCGAGCGGTTGGACATGGAAAATATGTGTTCTGATAGAATTGCATCTTGATTATTCCTACTGTGTTTTCATAATCAGTTAGGCGTGACGGGCCAAGATTGTGAGTGTATTCTTTCACCAAATCACGTCAATTCGAAGGCCTATGCATGTAAACGCGTAGCCTGTGGCAAATAGATAACGATGACGAGCCGTTTCAAAGTAGCTTCTAATTTGTTTTAAACGATTCATTGATCATCTTGCCGCTAGCAACGGGGAGACATGATCGACGAGACTTGGAGAAGCTATGTATCAGTTTTCCGTCAACCGTTCGTCTGCTTACCTTGGAGCTCACTGAAATTTATCAAGTTCGCTATTCTCCTACTTTCTTTCAAATTTCATCAGAGTCGACTGAATTCAATTTGATATACCTTCTGAATTTCGTCTGCATCTACCTAGCGACGTCGAGGAAGATCGAAAGCGAAAGAGAAGATATTTGACAATCTTATTTTGTGACTGATAAACGTTTCCAACTAATAGTCATGATCATCAGTAGTTTTTTTATTTTCTGCCTGCTTTTGGTGCCTTACTCCCGCAGTGCTCCACAAAACGCAATCGCAATACGTGAGTTGAATTCAATGAAGAAATAATAAAGAAATAGCAAGTGATTGATCTTGATGTATGCTGGAGACGATGATCTAAAATTTGTGGTGATTGTGCAGCTCGGAGCATCACGCATTGTACTAGAGGGAGCGGAGACTATTCCGAATGCTTGACGAGCGCGATACAAGAGTTGTGGCATGTATTTGTCAAAGGTGAGAATTATTGAAAACTTCATTTTCGAGTGCAGATGATATTTTCTGATCCTATTTTGTTTTCCTCATTGCTCTGTTGTTTTGGTTCATTTCGTAGGAATTCCAGAGCTTGACATCACGCCTCGAGACCCGTTGATTCTAGAAAAAGTCGAAGACACGTTTGCAACAAACGATATCACTGCCTTGTTCTTGCTGCGCAACTTCACTATTCGTGGATTATTAGATACTAAATTTCTGAGGACGAGAGTCAATTTCACAGACAACCGCATCAAACTCGAAGTGGACCAACAAATACCTCATGTACATATCGAATGTACTCACGAAATAAATGGAAGTATGAGCGGTCTCTTGGTTGAAAGTCAAGGTATGTTATCGAGATTGATTTGAAAATCTCTCAGCTTACGTAAGTTATATTGGTGATTTCTCCGAAACTCACGTTTTTAACATCATCGCCTCGCATTCGTGTGAAATGAAAAATTACGACAGATTTATGAATGAAGTTTGATTAGTTCTATCGAAATGAACTTAATTGTCACAACAATTTAAAGAGGGGAATTGAGTCTCGCGCGGATCTAGATCGTCATAAATAAGGTAGTACCAATGTAGCGTCCCTCAAACTACCTGTGAGCACCTGTTGGTGGCTTCATCTGCATCCTTGTATTGAGTCAGTAGTATACTGCATAGTTCGAGGGCCTGGACCTTTCGCGTAGGGCCCCTGCTGTGGTACGGCACCAAACAATCGTATACCTCCCTGATGAAATATTTTATTATTGAAGTCATAATTTTTTTAGGAGTTGAATTTTATGCTCCCTTATTACAGTATAGAGTCCAACTAAGGTCATGTAACAGCTCTACCTTACCGACATTCATCATGAACTGATTTAAAATAAAACAATATTTTTATAAAGTAGCTCCAAGCCACCTGCGTATTAGCAGAATGCACCACTGAGTAAAGTTTTGGATAGATTCGCGGGAAGCTCTTGGAGGAATCTGGACTCTGGTTTAATTATAATATATTCGCACTAGAGTTGAGATTACTCGAAGAGCTTTCCACAGATCACTCCAAAATTTTACACAGTGGTGCTTTATGCCAATACGCAGTTTGGCTTGGAGCTACTTTCTAAAAATATTATTTCGTTTTATTTTAGATTTAATTGGCAACATTGGTAATTTGAATATTCTTATAGCTTTTTCTCTTTTCATGTTACATGAATTTGGTTGCATAGATTGTCTTTTTTATGAGAGAAGAATGCAATTAGGAAATATATTTTGACTCAACAGGCTACTTTAATATGAGTATGATCAACACCACTGGAACGTGGACCCTCGATGGTCATGTTGAAAATGACAGGTGGATAATCGAGCACTTTTTGTCCAGCAATGAATCGGCAGAAAAAGTGAAGATCTATTTCACTAATCTCTTCAAAGATAATCCAGAGCTGAGTAAGTTTTTTAAACTCATGAAGGTTTAATGCATGCATCGACAAAAATTTACGAGTTATCAAATTGTCTAAAGAATATAAATCGTCCAAAAACAGGAAAATTGATTCTCCCATTACAGGGAGAGAACAGTTAACGATAGACACGGAAAAGAAAAATTTCAAATTTAAAAAGAAACATGGAAGCTTCTATTTCTGAGTTACAGTTATGAATATAATTATATTATGAATATAATTACATTGATTTATAATTATAATCAAAGATAGAAAGGAGAATTGTCTGGATTGTGATCGTTATAATTTTAATTACAGACGGATTAATTCTTCAACTAGTCAACGATAGCTGGGAGACATTCTTTGACAGTATAAAACCGATAATAAATGTAATTGGTGATGCAAAATCGACGGCGTTCTTCAACGAGAAAGTTTTCTCAAAATTGCCAATTTCAAAAGTATTTCACTGAGTTGAAATGTTGATAGATTCTTACAGAAATCGTACAGCAGTCAAGAAAGGCGTATTAATTCATCCGATCATAGGAACCGCACACTCGACCGTGTCAATTGCGATTTTATTCTTCTAATTTATTGTCAATGCAAGCCAATTACAAACATTTTTACGGATCATTTATTCAACTCGAATTTATACGATGTATCGAAGAAATGTGATATTTCCTGCGAGAATTCTAGAAATATATCGACGTAATTTGCATTCAAGTACATTCCATACCAGGATTCTACTATCAGCTAATCAACTCTTTCCTTTAAATATCTCAAAATATCTCATTTTTCTAGAATCGTGAAAGAATTTAATATCACAAGATCTGCAATTATATATGAACGATTGGAAAAAGATTTTTTCAACTTTGATTCGTTCATTCCCCATGCACCATACATGAGTCAGAAAAGTTTCGAGTAATTAACCCGTTCCCTATATTGTCCCCTCTAGGGGACAAAATCGATTTCTAATAATTCGCGATAACTTTTTTAGAATGCATTGGAAAAATCTGTGAAAATTCTAGAAATTTTCTGTCAATACATGAAACATATTGGTTCACGATTTGGCTCTGAGTATCAAATCGTAGAAACAAGAAAAATAAAAAACGAAAATTCTTCTAAATTTCAACTTTGCCGTTTTTTGCCATTTTACCAATTCAGAAACATATTTTGACATTTGGAAACTCATTTCTGATACCAGGCGCATTTCTGTAGTGAACGAGTTAAGAGTAAAATGTATATTCTTTAAAAAGTTCTCAGTCATTTAAGGTCATGGAAAGCTCTACCTTACCGACATTCATCATAAATTGATTTGAAATGAAACAAAACAATATTTTCGAAAAGTAGCTCTAATGCAAACTGCATATTGGCAGAATGCACCACTGTGCAGAATTTTGGAGTGATCCGCGGGAAGCTCTTCGAGTAATCTCAACTCTAGTGCGAATATATTATAATTAAACCGAAGTCGAGATTATTCCAAGAGCTTTCCACGGATCACTCACAAATTTTACACAGTGGTGCATTCTGCTAATACGCAGTTTGGATTGGAGCTACTTTTTCGAAACATTATTTTGTTTTATTTTGAATTAATTTATGATGAATGTCGGGGAGGAATAGCTTTTCCTTCCCCTGTATTAACTAAGGAGTGAAAAATGAAGGTAGAAAGCATTTTTGAATTAATGAACATTCTCAAGCCATCTAAACGTCACCAAACTTTTATTTCTTGATACATTACACATGTCAAAATAGAGCGAAACAAGAGATCCATATCCGTCTGTGGTAGTATTCCACAATATACCAAATTCTCCATATTGTGCCTTCGACAATCTGCAATAGTAATATTGTTATCGTTCGTTCAAGCGTATAGAACTCGATGATGGTGTCCACCGAGGTGCCTATGCTTTCAATATATAAGTAAAGCAAGTATGGTGGCATTTTTAATGATTTGGTGCGCTCTGAAAATAGAATACAAGAACGCCCGTCACAAATATTTCTTATTCTTTAGTCAATCCTCGAACAATAAAAACGATGTTCAAGCTCTTCCCAAAATTCATTATCACCTTCTTTTTCAAGAGAAAATCATAAAGCAAGCTATCGCAAAAATGCCACCACATCAAACATTCTGAATATCCGCTCGCCGTCACCGAATAATACATTTTGATACAAGGGCGAAAATGGGTTCTACGCCCGTGTATCGAACTACGGTTTTTGGCAATCTGTGGATGAAAGTTGCCAAACTGTGAAGAAAGTCAACTTTCACGCATAGATTGTCAAAAACTTAATTTATAGCACTCTAACCTAAGAACTGCAACTTTGGACATGATTTTTAAGTATTCGTGCTATAAAATATTGTATGAAACCGCGTGCGGAGGGGTAGTTTTGGGCACGAAGGACTTGTAACACTCGTTTCACGCGTTCACAAACAGTCTTTCATACAAAACTACGTCCACGTGCGGTGTCATAAAATACTATTAGATTATGAGGTCGGTATGATGTCACCCACTATGACACGCGTAACACTGCAGGTCTAGATGAATCTCGCTCTAGACAGTATAAGCTTCATGATGTCCGTGGTGTGCAGTGCCGCGCTCATGCTTATATCTAATATGGGTAGCTCATAGCTTTTCCAATGCTGCTTGGTGTGACAAGCAGATCGTTTGGTCGAACCAGGAAAGAGCTACGTGGGCTGACGAGCATGACGTCAAACGGCTGCTGGATCAGCCGTAAATGTCATAAGAATTAGCGAAAGTGGGGTTGAAGTTGAAGCAGTCAGATTTCACCAAGGACAAGAGCTTGCCAATACGCTCTGCGACACGGAAATGTCGAGGGAAGTAAAAGAGACGATGTTCAATAGAAGCGGAGAATAAAATGACTTGGACAATTTTTAAGAATATCTTGTTATGAGCTGGGTCGAAAAGGTTCCAAAACCTTGAACTTGAGAGGATTGACTAGGTTGAGAAAAAGATATCCTCATAACCACCCTCATCTCATATTCTAGACTTTTTTCATTAAATACAACTGGCAGGGCCACATTGGTTCTCTTCATCATCATATGGGAAAAATCATCATACCGTGGGGCATTGTAGAGAGGAATCCTGTAGAGTGAATTGATACATTCATAGATAGAATATATACTAGGTAACCACACTACATCACATGCTTAATGCGACATAGGGATTCCCATAAGTAGATGTCGAGTTATGGCTGTTGAATAATGATGAAGAAAATCGTGCATTTCCACTTGAAGTACATAAATTGCTTTTTTTCATAAAATTGCGACTATTATTCCAAGCGTCCAAAGATAGATATACATGAATGCCCTAGCTGCCTTTGCCTTTTTTTACCTCCTTTTAAATGACTCGAGTCTGATTAAAGTATTCTGAGACAGATGTAAGAAAACTGGTAAGGCTTCATTTGATGGGCACACTCGAATTGTTCCGGTGATTTGTTTGTAGAATTATTGGCTCCAGATGGAATCTTGCAATATGAGAGAAGGGACTATCAATGATGGAAGAATAATGACGAAAATTATTTAGAGTATACTTAGATTGGCCGATTCAAATTTTGTCGGCGTAACTTTCAGATACTAAGAGATTTAACAAAATTTTTGAGAAGAGTAGAAAAGAAGCGACTGCAAGACAGACTTCAAACGCAAAGAGTATTCATCATTGGTCCAAATCGTGGCTTTATTTCAACATATTACAACTTAGCAAACTTCAGAGGTCACGAGTGATTTACATCAATAAAAATAGACGTCTCGAACATCAAAGAGGAACTGATGTATGTACTTGCTTAATTTCTTTCAGAAAATAGAATGCACTCTCTCATGAAACAATGGATTTTTGATTCTTTATGCACCTTACAGCCTCTAAAATGCGTTTTGGCCCTTTACTACAGTGTCGAAAATATTGGACAAACTCGATTCGCAATAATTTGTGTTCATTTTTTTTTTGAGTGCAGCAAAAAAGTCTGGAAAAATTCTGAAAAATCACTGTGAACAAAAGAAACGTATTGACCCACGATTAAAGTTTAAATATCTGATTGGGGAGAGAGAAAAGAATAAAAAACAAGAATTTTCCAAAATTTCAGATCTGATTTTTTGTCATATTTCGACCTAGGAACACATCCTACAAGCCAGAAATGCGTTTCTGATGCCAAAAGAATTTTTGTAGTGAACGGGTTAATCGTTGCATTATTATTTATTTTATCATATATAACACCTTTCAGACTCATGGCCGCAGAGTCTAGCTACACCAGTATGTCATCATTCTCTGCACTATGCTGCAATTTGAAAAATAAGAGTACCTCATATGGATAGTTCAACTGTCTAACGAAAGGAGCAAAGCTGTTGAATATAGAAAATGCTTGTTCAGATGAAATCGAACTTTAATTATACCCACCTCAATTTCATAATCGGTTCAAAGTAATTTTCAAAGGCTGAACAGTGAAATGGTTTGGCTATTCACATTCAATTCGAAGCACATTACTGTAAACACGCAGGCTGTAGGAAATTTTGTAAATTTCCTTGTAGCAATTTCCTTGTACGAAAGACCATACGATTCGAATTAGCTTTCAATCTGACGTGTTTTGAAGGATTCGTCAATCACCCAATCAAGTAGGGGAGGGGGGGGGGAGATGATCGACATGGCTTGGAGAAGCAATACATTAGTCTACCGGCGACCGTTTCTCTGGTAACCTCGGAGCTCATTGAGATTCGTCGAGTTCGCTGTCTTTCGACTTTCTTCCAAATTTGATCGCAAGCGCTGAGTTCAGTTCCAACTATCCCTTCAGTAATTTCTACATTCGTTAGTTGACATCGAGAGTGCGAGACAGTATTTTGTGGCAGATAAAAAGTTTCCATCCCAGTAGCCATGATGCCGTGCAGTTTCTTGATTTTCGGCGTGCTTTTTATTTCTTACTCCCAAAGTGCTCCACAAGAAGCAACCGAAATACGTAAGTTAAATTTAGCGAGGAAAGAAAAGAATATCTTGTTAGATTTGAGGTATACAGTGGTGATCAAAATTCTGTGGTGATATTTTTTCCAGCTCGAAGCATTATGCAATGTACTCGAAAGAGCAGTGACTACTCCGAATGCTTGACGAGTGCAATACAAGAATTGTGGCATGTATTTGTCAGAGGTGAGAAATATTCAAAACTTCATTTCCGAATGCGGATGATATTTCCTTATTCTGTCTTGTTTTCCTCATTGCCCTGTTGTTTTGGTTCATTTCGCAGGAATTCCAGAGTTCGGCATCACACCTCGAGACCCGTTGATTATAGAAACAGTCGAAGACACTTATACCATGAAAGATGTTCATACTTATTTGCATCTGAGCAATTTGACTATACGCGGGTTGAAAAATACTAAATTTTTGAGAACGAGGGTCAATTTCACAGACAACCGCATCAAACTCGAGGTGGATCAAGAAATGCCATATTTATATCTTGAGGCTAATCACGAAGTAAACGGAACGATCAGCGGTGTTATGCTTGATGGTCAAGGTATGTTATTTGAAATTTGAAACGACGTAGCTCTTGTACATAATATATAAACTAAAATTCATTCAAGAGTACGCTTAACGCAAATCTCTTGAATATTTTCACAGTTCTTTTTCCACTCATACTACACGAATTTGTTCGCATAAATTGCCCTTTGAAACAGAGAAGGATGCAATTGAAAAGTAAACTTTGATTCAACAGGGTATTTCAATTTGAGTATGATCAACACCACTGGAACGTGGACCCTCGATGGTCATGTCGAAAATGACAGGTGGATAATCGAGCACTTTTTGGTCACCAAGGAATCGGCAGAAAAAGTGAAGATCTACTTCACTGATCTCTTCAAAGGTCATCCAGAGCTGAGTAAGTTTCCTACATTCTTGATTTGTAACACTATAGTGTATGCATCGACAAAAGTTTATAAGTGATCCATTCCTTTGGAAAATAAATCATGCAGACTCGACAACTTACTTTCAAAGGACACAAAAAAGTAGTTTTTTAGAATAAAAATAGAAGTTTCTGTCTCATGGCATAGATTGATAAATTTTGTATCACTATCGTGAATGTATTTGATGACAATGAGTAGACTTTGGATTGTGATTGTTGTCATTTTGATTACAGACGAAGCAACTCTTCAACTAGTCAACGAATTCTGGGAGGTATTCTTCGAAGGTGTCAAGCCGATGATAAACATGATCGGCGATGCAAGATCGACGGCGTTCTTCAACGAGAAGATTTTCTCGAAATTGCCAATTTCAAAAGTATTCCACTGAGGTGAGATTTCTATAGATTTTTACATAGGTGACGCAGTAGACAAGGAGAAAACGTTTTTGTAATGTATTTATTTAATTGACGGTAATCGTGTATAACTATGTTTTTGTTATGTTCTACTCAATTGTCAATGCATGTAAATTAGAAATGTTCTTTTCGATCATAAGTTCAAGTTTGAGGAAATGTCTGTGAATAGTATCAATAATTAACTATTTAAGCTGTAATGATATCAGCAGATAGATTGTAAATTTGTGTGATTTATCAACGGATTGTGATGTATGTTCCATGATTATTCAAGAAATATATTGACTAATTATCTGGATTTTAATATACATTGCACGTGTAGATTTTACTAAAAAAGTATCGCCTATGCTGCCAAAAAATTTCAAAACGGGAAATTTTTTCAAAGCCGTCAGACGTTGGTCTCGTGATGGTTAAAAAATAAAACTACATATTACACAATCAGCAAGTGCGATCGATCAGGAGTATATCTTTCCAATTGCCAATCATTTTCAGTCCCCACCATACATAAATTAGAAAATTTCCTAGTAATTCAAAGTCAAATGTAAGAAAATATCACGAAACTTTGGTGCGAATTCCTCCTTCCTATCCACTCCTTCCGAATGCGCGTCTCACGCATACTCCGTCGCGTTTTTCTCCAACCATCAACGCACGGGCTCCTCGCGAGTCGAGTACATTCGCGCACGCGAGGAGGATATAAACGACAAAGTAGCGATGTACGAACAAGGCGCGAGAGAGATTCCCGCATTCATACAATCGCAAGCGCAGACGCACACGTTTTCAAAAATTCGCGCGCCGCTCATTCACGCAACTCCTCGCTCGACGCAGAAGCTTATCTCTCGGAGGATATCTCGCTACGCTACTTCACGAATCGCCCACGCCACCAACGCTATACCACGTATATTCTCGGTGGCTCGCGAGAGACGCCGTATCCTCTAGGATCGAGGCTTTATCCGGGGACGATCTGTCGATCGCGATCTCGATATATAAGGCCCTCGTGAGAGCAGTCAGTCAGCTTTGGCGCGGCCTTTTTTCGCGAAACGAGCCTCGTTATATCGGACGCTTGCGGAGAGCTACTAGTTTGGCGTGATCGCGTGATTTATGATCGATTCTGATAGGGTTTCGGATATGAGCGAGAGGAGTCGTTCGAATGTGTATTGTTCAAAATTGTGTGGATTTTACGGCAGGGATGGATTGTTCAGTTTTCTTTGAAAATTAAGGATTGTGTTGAAGCCTTGCATCTGAAAAGAGATCGCAGTTGCTAAGCTCCGGAGAGTTATCGAAATTGTTCACCATGGATGAGAAATATTCGAGGAAAGATTGGTTCTGAACTCAAAAAGTACTTCTTGCAATCTTTATCACAAATCTCATTGTACGGGTCATATCATAAGGATGATTTTGCAAATTCACGAATAATGTCACTAAGATCATGCGCTTTCTAATTCTATTTGTCAACAAGGTTTCGGTACTGTTATGAAGTGCCTACGTAAATAGCGTAAAATCGCAACCTACAATATAATTCGTTATATTTACACAATACGTATGTACGACTGCGAATTTTATTTTGATCGATAACGATCTGCTCATAATATCCTACTCGTACCACCGTCTAAGAAATCGTTGCTAACAACTGGTCTGTAAGTTTTGATCTTGGGAAGCATGTTTCATATATTTTATGTATAGTATAAAGAACCCCGTCGCAAACAATTGCAAAATTTCTCATGAAACAGTCTTTTTTCAGCACTCGAAATAATCCAATTCACGTTAAAAAATGTCATCCACTTATCTTATTCAAATTGAACATTCTCAACTATTTTTGGAGTTATCTTGAATGCACTGTATAGGTACAGAGTTCATTTCATTCCACCTGCTTTCTCATGTTCAATTCTCGTTGCATGAGACTATGAATTCTTCTCATCAAGAATGATCAAAAGTCTCGCATGTAATCGCATCTTTATATTACTTGAGATGCATTAATGATAAGGCAGAGTTTTTTGAGTGTCGAGAATCACCAATTTTCTACTCTTCACTCACGTAAGAAGGGATTATAAAGACATATTCTCAGGGCTAGCCACAGAATTTCGTTTTAGTTTAGTTTCATTTCGAATTGGATGGTTGAAAACATAACAAAGATTTCTCTTCTCATATCGAAATCAAAACCCTGCTTCTGTATCGAGTTTTGCACTGTTTATCCTTTCATTAGACGAAGTAAGTCGGAATTCCTCGCTAATTAAGTTTGGTAAAAACGAAAATCATCCTCTTAAAAATGATCTACAGACAGAGATAATGCATAGGAAGAAGCTCTGACATTCGGCATTGGCTGTGCTTAGAGCGCCCGTCTGGGTCACTTTGCACTGGTTGAACCATGCGCAATTGGCGGAAGAACGGAGATGAGCACAGGCTACACTCACACATGTACTCATACTTCCGATGTGATAATGCACACGCCACTTACATACGTAGATGGAAGGAAGCGGTAGTAAATACGCGGTCACTCAATTCGGTTTCGCAGGCCACAGTATCGCACTAGTAGACGAATCTCGGCTCGTTAGCCCCTATAGTATTATGTACGCCCCGCGACGACAGCCTCATCCATCAGAGCCACCCCCGGCGAGCAGTTTCCGTTTTGCTCGATCTGCACTTTTCCCGAGCGCGCCTCCGCCGCGTTACCACTTCCCCTTTGTACTTTCAGCTCTTTCTTCGACCGCATCGGGAGCCAGGAGTGCGTTTACCAACTCATTCGATGGCACCACGGGATTACCGCTCATCCGTTACAGCTTTTTTCAACTTTGGCGGATACGACTGCGTGGATACTGGTACAGCTTTGATTCATATGAAGACAATATCGACAATAAATTCCAACTGATGTTGTGAGGGATTGATCTTTATTTCTGTCCTACGTTTTTAAGAGATTTTTTTAGAATGAAACGATATTTTGGTGCTCTGTACAATCTACGTTAGCCACTTTGAATATTTTGAGGCTTATAGAGTTCACAGCCGGTGAGAGACATACTTGAAATCTGCGTTGTGGGTGGGTGGGTGCAGTACCACAATTTCTTTGCGCACGTTCTGAGAGGCTGAATATATTCGATCTCGCGAGGATGTCGTATTAGCTCTTGACACGATTCAATATTGTTCTCGCCCACGAGGCACCTTTTCTCAATTCGAATAATCTCGTGTGACTAGACTCTCTGTACGCTGAATAAGACGTGCTCTAAAGCGTATTGAAGTGACTAGATAAAAAAACGTAGAGAGTATTTTGGAAAGATGTCAGAACGTTTCAAGCGTAGGGTAGTCAATGAATTTCAATCAGACGCAGGCATTCATTTTGCCATTTTGCGCACTCGATAACTCCTCAACTATAGCTACAAATACTACTCAATCTCTTTTTGTTGATTGGTTTTCAAAAATTTGTCTCACTTTATCGGATGAAGATTTTCTTCCTCTCGAGAACGAGTCCGCGAGAAAAGAATCGGCTTCAATGATTGCTGACCTTCTCACATTCGGACCAAGGACCAAGATTGGCTCGCAAGAGTCGCTCATGTAAAACAAATTCTAACTTCGAGCCTCCGTATTCATTTTAAGAATACCCAGCATTGTAACCGTCGACGACTATTTTTGGTCTCTCTGCTCGAATTGTATCATCAAGTGAACGAGGCAAAAAATTATGCCTCTAATGGAATTTGAGATCTTTCTCTCACGAAATTTTTACGAGCACTCCGCTCGTTGGCGCCTACTCCCTCCGTTACGCACCCCACCATACCGCCGAGCCCTCAACTTTACGACTCTAACGAACTACGGCTGTAGCTCTTTGTATTCGTAGTCCGCATCACACGCTTGACTCATACGTACATGATGTCGAATATTCAAAAAAAAATTTGTAGCTACTTGGGCCCCAGTATTCTCCCACACCAGAGAGCTCACGTCTAGAATCGACACTTCGTCAGTCGTCGGCTGGCGATGCCGTGGATCGGACCCTCATGCGAGATCTGAAGATCATCTCTACCGCCGCTGGATTCTGTGCTCCTCGCAACCAGTTGCGTCTCAATGTGTGAGTCGAAATATTTTCTCTTTGCGATGACCCCTTGTTCAACGTACCAGCTTTCCCAATTTTAATTTGGGGATGTATTTTTCGGAAGTGAATGGAGGAACTCATAGTTTTCCAGCTATTTTCGCGGACACGCTTATTGGCGTACGTGTGGTCCAGTGAGTGCGACTGAGACGGAAGCTGGGCAGTTCAAGTCCTTCTTGGTGCACATAATTGCGAAAATAGCACTGAGATCTATCAAGATTCGCCTGAATATTGTGACTCCTCCATTGATTTGTCATTGAGCATAAACAGGGATCGAAGATGCTGATAGTTCAGAGTAAAACCGAACTTTGTTCCTGGCTTTATAAGAATCATCAAGAATCAATCACTCGGGCAAGAAAGAACTCTCTCGAAATAATCGGCTCAGAAATTTCAACCAAGTTTGGGAGAGTCAAAAATAATTATCCTGAACGCCTCGGTTCAAAGAGCTCACGAATCTATCCCATACTGCACTCGTACTTTTTTGCCGAGACGATTTTGGATATTTTTTTCTTTGCCAGACGATTTTGGGTTCTCTTTCCAATCCAATCAGTGTGAGCGACCATAATGAACTAATTGAGGTTGAGTGGAACATCGATGTATCCATGTTCAATCATTCCAGAGGAAATATGGATACATTGATGTTTCAGTTGACCTCACTGCTTCATCAGCCGTCCTCATGATTGGATTCAAAAGAAGAGTACCTTCTTAGCCAGACGATTTACAGTATCAAAGTCCCTATTTCGCCAGATCGTTACTTCTCATCAAAAAATTTTGCTTTTGGATTGGTCCTCCTTGCTTAGAAGTTTCTGGATGGTTCCCTTTTAGTCATGGGATTTTGGATAGTTTCTATCCACTCAGATCTTCGGGACCATTCACAATCTACGTAGATGGCCGTGGGGGGGCTCGAACTCGGCCACGTAGTGACTCGTTTTTGAAGCAAACTTGACTCGCGACTCGAAGAAAACGAGATCGAATATTTCGACTCGTTTTTTACTTGGACTCACCCGTGGAATATTGAATCACTATTATGAGTGACTTGAGAGAGTAATACACTATAACAGAATATCATTCTCTCAAGTTTTGAAAATGTAGATGTTTGCAAATAATAAATACTTGGCCACCAGTTCTTTCTTCCAATCTATACATCTTTTGGATTTGATAAGGATTTCATGATTTTCGGAAAAAGCTATGTAGTTAGTCGGAGAGAGGGGTCTATCTGGCCAAAAAGGCACGGTGCTACGGTGAAGGTGGATAAGTCAAGAATCGTAAAACCATGTCTACATAGTTTGTGAATGGCCCCCTTAGGTAGTTCTCTTTCACTCTTTGCTATTGATACATTGTTTTCACTCCCGTTGCAAGGTGTCAACAAACAGAGAAACTAGTGAATTCTCACCTCATTTTTGATCAATATACTGAATTCTAAATGGAAGAATCGCAAGTTTTCAGGTGATAAGTTAGGGCCAATTCGGTCTCATTGCAGATGTGATGAGGTCAATCGATACCGAGGATTATATGGGTCTCTCAAAATATATTTCAAAAAATCGGGGCGCGACCCTTATTGTCAAATTCTGATAGCAATGTCATGCACTCTCATTTATGTTGGGTTGGAATCAATATCTAGCGTAATCATCTAGCCATCTATTGAAAGTGTTAGGTATGTAATTGAATGAGGAATACTACAAAACATATTGCTTCAATTTGACTAGATTACCGAGAACACCAATTTTACTTACTCTCCCAAAGAAAATTACAATCCGTTCTGCTGTGGATCCAAGGGGAGACAGTTATTATTTGTAAGCGAGCAGAATGACAATGGCTTCGATAGCAGTTTTATGACACCCAATGAACACTTTGATCGCATTAATTACCCAATAATCACCCCCGCCTTCCATTCCCTTCCCTCTATTGGTTATTATTCTCCTACGAGCATGAATCTCCGGATCTAGTGACTCTCCAATGCACAACGCGATTCAAAATATTTCCCCTCTCTACTTCTCGCCTCGATAATCCAGCCTCTGAAAATCTCGATCTCGCTGGCCGGAGGCTGCTGCATAAAGAAAGATAACTCGATATGGGCTAGGGAGACGCTCTCGCGGCTAATCCTAATAATAAAATCGACGCACCGCAGCGGATAGAGCGAGATATACACATCCATAGAGTCAGGTGGCGAAACGGGGGGAGGCCTGTGCAGCGCAGATACGGTCAAGCGGCGGATATAACGCGCGAACGAGGACGGTCCGATATTAACACGAGATGATCCGTTAATGAAGCGTATGTCGCGGGCCAGGCCATTACCCCGGACCGCGCTAAACGCGGTGGTAGCCTTCGAGAGCTGTTATCTTATCCTGGCAGCGAGAGCCGCGCCGAATTATGCCGCCGCTTGTTCCGCCTCGCGCGACGCATTTCCATTGCGCGCAAGCGATTCTCTCGCTGCTGCCTTAATTAGCCCTCTGCCCGCAGGCTATACATATGCTACCCACACATATGTGTGTACGTGTCCGGGGAGGACCTCCGAGCGCGAGTTTGGGCAATTACGGGAGTTTGTTGGGCGCCGCACAGTGGCATCGGAGCGATTCCTGGTTACACGTGTGGCGGGAGATGTAGTTTGGTCGGTGGCTCACGAAACATTGAGTTCGGTGGTGCTGTATGGCCGGTATGGTCGAGATTAGCCACGGACCTCGGGTATACATAGGTGTATATGAATGTTTCGACGAGCTGGATTACGCGATTAGGACACGCGAGAGGCTGAGCTGAATTTAGGCAATGTGCGGTCTCGAGGATGCAATTTATACGTGCGTGAGTAAGAAGATGCAGCTATGGGTGTGTAGACGAGTCGGACGCTGGGAGACGAGACGCGAGATCCGGGATTGTTGGAGGTAGAGCGGAGACTCGAATATGAGGGCGAACCGTTGCGGTTAGAGGCGCGAGCAAGGATATAAAATCTATAGGAGCGAACGTAGTAAGTATAAGGAATTCGATGGATCCTTCATCTGGATAAGGCGATTAACTAGACTCTTATTGAGAATTCGTAAGATGGACTGTCAAAAAGTTATGACGATACTTCATGGAACTCAATTGGTAGAGCTACATGACAATTTTCAGTGAAAAACGGTATTCAACAAGTGAGTTGTTTGAAAGAATTT
Source organism: Eretmocerus eremicus (assembly GCA_030522705.1). Classification (NCBI taxonomy): domain Eukaryota; kingdom Metazoa; phylum Arthropoda; class Insecta; order Hymenoptera; family Aphelinidae; genus Eretmocerus; species Eretmocerus eremicus. The sequence continues at coordinate 7,415 of JAPYYZ010000081.1, read as the reverse complement.
CTTTTCATATGAGCAGATATTAGAGCCGTGATTGTTTTGGATTTGGATTGACATTTGATTTCACTTTACGATGGATGTTTCAATTCTAATCACCCCCGAGAATGAGAAATAGTGATTTTGAGCATAAGTGTTTCATTATTCAACTAATTCGGAGGGTTTTGACCAGCAGAAATACCCTGGTTGCCCGATAAATCGTGATTTCAGCATTTTGGTTATCACTTACTCACTCAATCACCTATTGAGTGGCTTACTCACTCACCCACTCATTCATTTACTGACTCACTCGGTCACTTGCTCCCTCACCCAATCATTCATGCACTTATTGACATACTCGCTCTCTCACTCACCTACTCACTCACTCACTCACTCAATCTTCTGCCCATTTGATCACTCGCTCACTCATTCACTCACCCAGTCGCTCACTTATCTACTCACCCTTCCACTCATTCACTCATCCATTCCTTGACTTACTCGCTCGCTCACTCAATCACTATTTTACTAACTCACTCACTCCTTCACTCAATTACCCATTGACTCGCTCACTCACTCATCCATTCACTCATTCACAAATATGTCCACTCACTCATTCACTCACTTGCTTACTGACTCACTCGATCACTTGCTCATTCATCCACTCAATCTTTCATTCATCCACTCATTCACTCATCCATTCGTTGACTTACTCGCTCGCTCACTCACTCACTATTTTACTCACTCACCCACTCAATAACTCGTCCATTTATTGGCATACTCGCTTACTCACTCACTCACTCACTCTTCCGCCCACTTGATCACTCATTTACTTACCCACGCACTCATCCATTTGCTCACTTACCTACTCACTCATCCACTCATCCACTCCTTGATTTACTCGCTCGCTCACTCACTCAATCACCCATTCACTCGCTCACTCACTCACCCATTCACTCATTCATAAACATGTCCACTCACCACTCACTTGCTTACTGACTTTCCCGATCACTTGCTCATTCATGAACTCAATCTTTCCTTTATGCACTCATCTACTCATTGACATTTTCGCACATTCGCTGGCTCACCTACTCACTCACTTATTCGCTCACGCATTCACTTTTCCGCCCACTCGATCACTCACTCGCCCACTCACTCATCCACTCCTTGACCAACTCACTCATCCCGAGTCATCCACTCATTCACCCATTCATTCACTCGCTCACTTACCAACTCACTCATCCACTTATTCACTTATCCGCTCATTGACATACTCGCTCACTCACTCACTAACATGTTCACTCACTCACTCATCCACACGCCTACTCATTGACGTACTCGCTCACTCACTCACCCATTTATTCACTAACTAAGATGTCCACTCGCTCACTCACTTTTTCGTCATTTGATCATTCACTCATTCATTTATTTACTCATTTGCCCACTCACTCATCCACTCGTTTACTAAACGGCTCGCTCGCTCATTCACTCATCTATTTCTCGACTAACTCACTCATCCACTCATCCACTCATCAACTCCTTAACTTTTTTGTTCGCTCACTTATTCACTCACTGATTCATTTGATCACTCACCAACTCACTCATCCACTCATCGACTTACTCGCCCGCGCGCTCACTCACTCCTCACTCACTCCTCACTCACTCTTTCACCCACTGATTCACTCACTGCCTCGCTCGCTCGCTCAGGCCCGAATTTATAATTAAAACAAGATTCCAAATCCAGCGGATGAGAGCTTTGCAATCACTCCAAAGCTCTAATCCGCTGGCTCTGAAACATAACCTCGATTATAAAACTGGACCTCACTCTTCCATCACAGAACATCTTCTGAGTCTTCAATTTTGACTCATCCGTAGGAGTCTGCAGAAAAATCTAAATGATATTACTTGGTGAGGTTTTCTTGCAGGCTTTTGAGTCTCGATTTGTGTGACAATCGATCGAAGTCTGAAGAATCCTTCATATCACGTTTAAAAAACAGGTGGATATAAGAATTATCACACGGTAAGCGAATTTCTTCGATGAAATCCATGGAGTAATTTTACCATCAAAAATATGTAAGATATACTCGCAGATATATTCTCAAATTTTGTGAGTAGAAACAATGGAAGATTATGGATATTTTCATAAAATGAATTATGACGAAAAGTACTTACTCACCTGAGGATCTCAATACTGTGATTCACGCGATAATTTTTAACCTCTTCATGTGGATTTGCGGGATTTGCGCAAGGAAAATTTATGGGACATGCTGGACTTTCTTCCGGAAATCACTCGTGATAATACACGGAGTAAGACGCATGACATTTCCACGTGGACCTTTTAGATCAAGATATTCGAGGAATCCAATCTAAAATACTCACTTGAGAAGCTACGTAGAGTTTTCACTGGAATTCTCTGGAGCAAACTCATAGGAACGTCCTCGAGAATTTCCTTGCTTGGAGATTCAAGTAGAATTCTCACGATATTTTCATAAAAAATTCGCTATAATGATCACCTTATGCTCATGACATCTAAACAATTTGCCACACATTTCAACTAATCCCATTGAGCGATACGCATAACTCAACCGTTTGCCTATACCCACAAGAGTTGTGCGCAAGTATAAGACAGCAACAGCCGTCACTGCGAGCGCAAGCCCATCATCACCGGCGCCCCATTTGAATCTCAGCAGTGCTGCCCGAGTTGTACGAGTATAGCCTCCCCCGCGAACGAAAGAGGAGTGCGCAATCCGTCTCGCGGTCCTTTCAATGCCGTTTCAATTACACGCGAGAGGAGCCCTCGTAAATCTCCGTCTCCTCGGCGACGAGTCGCTCGTTCATTATGCTCCCCCGCGCGGCGTCTGCTGTCCCCTCCTCCCTCCCCCCCGTCCTCTATCACGATCTAATTACATCCCGCGACTATCGTATTGGTCGATGGCACGGCGCAGTCACACTGTAGACCGATGTAGGAATTGAGCCGTAATAGACATCTACTACTTCTGTGAATCTGATGTGATTTTCAATGTCTTGATAGAATAGAGAAGTATTATTCTTTTCTGATTGAACTATGTGGTTTAAAAGATCATAATTATGAGTGAACTATTTTGTTTGCAATTTTTTACGAAATGAGCAAGATACATGAGTAGATACTAGTTACATAAATACATGACTTGGCAAAATGTAGAGCTGGAAACGACATTGACTCTCTCAACCATGGTAGTTTCCCACGCTTTTTGATCATAGAAGCTCAAACATGATCCTTAGTAAAGTTCTCAGCGAACAATTTGCTTGCGTCAAATTATTTGAACCTCCAACTCTGATGACCCGCAATCTAACTCTAAACTTCTCACCCATGCTCTATGGCTACCGTCGTCAAATTACGTTCGCAGAATCACACTGACTCAAGTTATTCAATTTGAGTATGGAAAGATTGCAGCTTCGTGAGACGAGTAGAAATTTGCCACCGTGACGTTTGGGTGGTATCAAGTAGTCACAGTTCGTTTCTCACATCTTGTAGTGTGGAGTATCGTAAGAAGATGGTGTCAAAAAGCAGAAATCAGCAAAAATCTCTCCTATGATTCTTTATGAGAGCCACCGCGAAGATGATAAATACGAGATATTTGCAGCAGAGAAGTTCAGTCAGTCGCGGAGTGCCTTGCAAAAAGCTAACAAGCGTGTGTAGTAGCCTATTCAAACACGGTGCAAAATAAACGCACTTTTCGGTGCGTTGTCATTATGTTAATACACATAAACAGTAATTACACATTTGAGCATTGGGATGAAGTGGGAGAAAAATTGGGACTACTCATCAAGGTAAGATATCTGAAAATCCCTAATTTGGTGATGTGATTGTACCTGGGTCAAATCGTGATTTGAATACATTATAGAAAGGGCTCCAAAAGATCTTCAGAATCTCAGCGAAACCAGTACATGCAGCTGAAGCGCCATGGTTGAGAAGTGATGCGCCTGATTTACTGCGGCTGGACCTTATTAATCTCAATTGAGTGCAAAACTGGATCGGTTTATCCTGCCAAAATTGGCAGGAGAAACCGATCCAGCTTTGCACTCAATTTCGATCCTGAGCATCCTGCGATAGAGTCAAGTGATTCGAACTTATTAATCTCACATCACCTCGTAAGAAACGCTAAGTCCTATTGTGTAATGAGTAGCAAATGCACGCATGCTCTGCATCTAGTCGAGCTAATTCAGTTTTTAAGTGGCGCATGTCAATTTTTGAAGATTTAGTCTGAACCAAGATTGTTAGTTTTTCTCCACAAACAAATTCTGGTCTTACTATTGATGAGATGCTGGTAACTGACCATTTCACTGATCGATTTACGGAATGGTTATGTACAACAGCGATCCAAACCTAAAAATTCATGTGCGTTGTCTATTCCGGTTTAAGAAATCCACATGGGAATTCACGGGAAAATTTCGGTCGCAAAAGTCCTCAGGAAATCCGTGACAATATTGCGTCAGTTGTGGCAGGATTATAAGAGATCCTTGACAAATATTTCTGGAATGAAACAAAAATGAGATCGGTATCCCATAATGATCTTTGGGTTTTCATTGAAAATAAGACAAGATCAAACATGGATTCCCACGTGAATCCTAAGGTTAAAGTTCTATGTGGCATTTTGGACATTCTTCAAAGATTCCTTGTAAAAATCTACGAATATTCATTTGGCTTCTCATATGCATGGACTCTTCAGATTGAGGTGCTTTAACCTGAATACAGTTTCGCGAGCCACCAGTGCACTCATATATTTTCTAGTCTCCTAGTAAAAGCACCTGTTTGAACATACTTCACGTAAAAAAGTCCACGAGTGACAAAACTATTAATTATTCATAGCGCCTGTTGCAATGCCTCGCTCCTGTTGATTTCCTCACATACAAACGAACCGAACTCTGGAAAGGGGATAAGAGAAACATGAGCGGCTCGGGGAATCGTCAAAGAGAACATCTTTTGCTGCTCCAAGGCCGGGCGCTAACGAGCCGCAGAGCCTACACCCCACTCCGAACTCCGAAGTCACGAGTCGAAGTATTTTTATTTTATAAGCTGTGCCAGATCACCCGCTTCCATTCAAGGCGATCTGTGTTTCACCTGCGCGTGTGTACTCGCAACCTTCCATTCAACCACAGCTGATCCGGTGGTGAGACCAGGGACCAAATCTTGGATCAGCTACTGTGTGGTATCTTGCGCTGCATGCTGAGCTCACTGTATGAATGGATTGGACGCAGATCGGTGTCCAGCGTTCGATGATTTTAGGAAAGATGTTTGAGACTTGTAAGATGTTTGTGCAAGTAAATTTTCAGCTCAAACGTGAGATCTCGAATTTTTCGCATTCAAGTCATTCGGACTTATCAGGAGACCCATAGTAGATCTCAAATTAACGTCGATGTTCTTGGGCTCTCAAAACGCACTGTTTTTCGTGATAATTCTGAGATCTCTTCAATACTAACTAATTCTAAATCATCTGGTTTTGACTTGAAAATTCAAAATCTTTATCTCACTATTGTGCTATGGAAACCCAGCACTGAGGTGAGAAAATTTACATTCAATATGGAATATCTTGATTCTGGATTTTGATATAACTACATCAGTTAGCTCGCTGAACTTTTTATTGATGAATGAAAGAATTCTAATCAAAGACACACTTTGCTTCTAAGGCGACAAGACTCTCTCATGTGTAAAACCGATTGTGCAAAACAAAATATTATTCTCAAAGTTGCGAGCAAAATTGACATTTTTGTTTCAGTTTGGATTGGTGTTTACGCAAATAAGAACGAAGCATACGTATCGAGGAAGAAATAAGCGAAAGCATGAACGTGTGCAGATACGAAACGAGAAAGACAAACAGCCTAGATAAAAATCGAATTTGGAAACAGGACGGTACGAGCTTCTGAGCTGTTGACAAAGGTCCTCTCATAAATTCAATCGCAAGAGCCAAAGGCGGAGACGCGCGAGACTTTCCAACGCGAAATCAAGTGTTCGAAACACGAGCGAAAACGGGTTTCTTCGCCTCTCTTGCCCTCATTCACCCACAGGGTATATACAGCACCGAGATACGGGTCGATTCTCTTTTATTTCTCGTTCTTTGGCTCAGGATCTCAATGGCCCGGGATGAATGAGCCACGTGAATGAAATGGCCTCTTACGTGTGTAAGACGTGTCCCGATAGTTCCGATAGAGGAAACGAAAAATTCGTCGACTCTGATTCATCGTCTTATCGTTGGCCATCGTTAACGATAATTTATTCACCCTCAGCGAGGACAGTTTTGGAATCGAGAAGAAATCCCTCTCCCAAAAATACCTTGGACATTTTTACAAGCTTCGCGCGATGTTTCTGGATAATTAAAACACTGATTAGCCCGAGATGGAAAAACCTTGTTCGAAAAAATCACGATCGTGTGTTAATCGGTACATCGACCGGTATCGCACATACCCATCGCATTGGAGAGGATACGAATCCGGTGTACATTACGTCACCGTGGAAGAATGGTAGGGTAGCTCGAGATTTATAGACACGAAATTTGTGTTCGTTATCCGGTTCTTATCGGGTTGGCTTTCATGTTGCACAGTACTGTGAGTGTACATACTACTATAATATCATGCTGTGCCTTGTTGTCAAATTAATTCATGATTGGTGCATTCTCTCAGCTATATTTGACCGTTTGGCGCCCACTGGCGCACATATATGCACATGAAGAAAGGTTCGTGATCTTACGCCAGCTTGTACACGTAATGAAGAATATTTAACAAGATTTGTAAAATTCCTGAAGCCTTATAAGCATCAAATTCTTGCAAGAATTACGATGGGGATTAATTTTACCTCCTCGCTAGGTCTAACAAGTAGAGGGCCAACCTTGTGGATCACGGATTTGGCCAAAACTCTGGGAATCATCTTGTTTCAATGAGAAATGAGGATATCTCAGAGGGCTTAGACCAATAGGCTTTCTGTTCCGAGATACAGCCGTGAACATGAGCATTGCTCATATGGGCACGTGTTAAAAATTCATGTATATACGTAGACTAGCAATGCTAATGTCCATAGCTGTATCTCGGAACAGAGGGCCTATTGGTCTAAAACCCTCTGGGATATCTTCATTTCTGACCGAAACAAGATGATTCCCAGATTTTCGGCCAAATCCGTGATCCGCAAGGTTGGTCCTCTACTTGGAAGTCTAAAACAATCTTCAATACTTTGAGCGCCTTAATTTTTTTTGCTCGACATAGAAAAATATTGGAAATTTGGAATTCAAAGGTCGGATCGGAAATATTTACGCACTTCAAAATGATAGCGCCGAACACACATGAGGCGTAAGCACACAGTTTTTCATTTCTTCTCGTGAACTAACAAGGGGGGACCACGACCTCCGGGTGACCAATCTTCACCAAAATTTTTTTACACACTCGTACTACCTAGAATATGAAGTATCTACCTCATC
>JAPYYZ010000080.1:0-27675 GCA_030522705.1 Eretmocerus eremicus | reverse complement strand
CCAACGCACTGTTCCCCCATCCGGTGGACTCCCGTGAAGCCGAGATCCTCTGGGATCGGCGGATAAGTCAGAGGTCCGGCACCTCGGACCTTCTTGACTTCCGCTCGATCCAGAGTCACGACGACTGGCGCCGAGTCTTCCAGGAGTGGGCCGAGCGCGAGGCCATCCGGGAAGCCACGCGCCAGGAGGTGAGAGAGGCCCGGCTACGATACTTTGAGGCGGGGGCGTTGGCCATCATCGACGATGCACCCGTCCTCGAACCGCCCGCGGGCTATCGCAGGACGGGAGCTGGGACGACAAGCGCTGACCCTGAGGATCGCCCATTAGAGGAGGAAGTGGAGTCGCAGCAGTCAGAAAGAGAGCCAGAGGCGTTCCTGGATTGAACGGCGGAGCTGGGTCCGGATGATGGGGTCCTCGAGGCCCAGAGGGTGCGCTCCAGTGACCTCTTGTTCCTAGACCTGTTCGCCACCTCAAATTCGCAGCCGTCGGCGCCCTCTCCGTTGCGGGTGGCCAGGTCTCCAGACGCCACATCCATGGTGCGTGGAGGAGGCAGCGGAGGGCAGTCGGGTGCCGCTGGTCTGGTCACGGCAAAGGCGACGAGCACGCCGAGGAGTGCGGAGAGCGTGTCTCCTCGTCGTAGTGACGCGACACCGGGGCTCTCAGCACAGTCCCTGGCACCACAGCCGCAACCCAGGTCGCTTTCAATGTACCAGCCACATCGTCTCCCACATCAGGGCCCCCAGAGAGTCGAGACGCCAGCAATCGCCCAGGAGCCTTTGGGTTGGACGCTGACCATAGCGTTGGGAATCCGAGCTGAGCGGGAAGGCAGGAGAATCTCCACTCCCACGGATCGTCAGCCACCGGGAAGCGCTCCGGGAGGAGAGCTGCTCCAGTTGCGGCACGATACGGGGAGTCAGCGCCGCTTGTACAACCCTCGACGCCAACTCACGATTGAAGATTACGAGGGTGGGCCACTTCCCTATCGTCCGGAGCCGGAGGTGGAGGAATTGAGCCCCGCGGATTTCGTGCGTCGAGTGCCACTGGAACGCCCCATCCCCCGTCGTGCGAGGACCCCGGAGCGCGCGTCACGGCATTCCGAGTCGGCACACCGTTAGCCATCGCGCCAGCGCCAACCGGACAGGTGAGAACGCGAGCGCCGTGAAGCTAGTCGGAGGAGGGGAAGAGACCAGTCGGCTCATGTTCGTTTGAGGCGCCAAAATTGTGGCTCCCGCCACCGGGACGAAGCAGCGCCAGGAGCTCCACGGGGTCCACAACCCCGGCGAAGCGGACATGGCTCGACGGCCTTGTTTCCATCCCCGCGGACCCGCGGTACGACCCTCCGCCGTACGCCTTCTTCAACTGCTGGGGAGTTGGTGCAGCCCACAAGTCGAGGAACTGCCCTCAGCCCAAACGACAATATTGTGGCAATTGAGGCCGACGAGGGGTGGAGGAGCCTTCCTGCCCTCGCTGTTCCGCCGCATACTATCGCGAGATGGAGCGGCGGAATCAGCGGGAGCAAAAGGTGGCAGAAGGAGCTCGGTGCCGAGCGGAGAAGCAGCGCTGAAGGCACCAAGCTGAGGAAGAGGCGGCACAGGAACGTACCAGACGAGCAGCCGAATAGGAGCACCGAGCAGCCGAGACAGTTACTCAGCGCCGGGCAGGGGAGGCTCGGTTGGCTCAGGCTGTCCATGCGGCGGATGAGGTCACCTGTCGGATCGCGTTGGACAATGCCCAGCGTAGTCCGGCCCATCCTCCTCCACGCGACTCGGACTATGCCGAACGCCTCGCCCAAACCCTAAACCTCACGCGACATCTGCCGGAGGCTGAGCGGGACGTGGTGCTCCGGGCCTTCTTCGAAAGCTACAACAACCCTCAGCCACCGGACGCCCGTTTAGGCAAAGCCTCCTCCCTGCCCTCTCGGGTTCCTCCTCGTTGAGGAGGGGCGGGGTTCCTGGGTCCTCGGTCCCGCGTGACGTCTGGCCGCCCAGCATCCAGCATGGCGCCAAAGAGAGAGAAGAAGCGGTATTGAACATGGTGCCGAAGAGAGAAGAAGAACCCTATCGAGCATGGCGCCAAGAAGAGAGAAGAAACAGTATTGAACATGGCGCCGAGAATAGAGAAGAACACAGTATTGAACATGGCGCCAAACAAACGATGAATTAGAATTACATGGCGCCGAATGACCCATGTTGCAGCGAGCGCCAGTACGCCATCAACACCGTCAAGTGGACTTGAAGATGAGATGTTACAGAGTTTCTTCCATATTGATGATCCCGCGGATGAATAAGTGAATGAATGATCCCTGTGGATAGGGCCCAGGGGGGCTAGAATCTCTCGCCCCTCATATAATTACCGATCCGGGCGCCCTTAGCGGGCTGATGCAAAAAGGCATGAACTCAAAATCCCGAAAATGAAAATTGACTATAGATCAAACTCCTTCCAGTGTCAATGCGCTCGGTTTTGGAATTTCCTCCCTCTTGGCATCCGGCAAGCACTAACTTTGTCGCATTTCCAAGGGGTAACGAGAGATTTCTTGTTGAGACAACCCCCACAGAAAATTGATGGGGACGCCGGGTGTTTTTTCAATCTATGAGGACTCTTCTTTTTCTTTCTATTTCATATTTGTATGAACTGTGCGTGACCTCATGTCGCGTGGTTTCCTTAGTAACCTATATTTCAGATTTAGGTAAAATGACTAGTCACGTCTGTGATGATATCAATATCAATATCTTTGACCAAACGATTCATCCCAATTTAAGCATATGTATATTTGTGCGTGTATTTTCCTAACTTCTGCCATGGAACAAATAGGAGGGTATCTATCTATTTTCCTCTCTCTCTCTCTCCCCCCCCCCTCTCTCTCTCTCTCTTCCTCTTTCTAATGCACCTGAAGGAGCCTGGATACTTAGGTGCAATGTTCCCCAGGCACCGACCCGAGTGCCCTCACCGGGGCGATGCAGAAGATCAGGAACTCAGAATTCCAAAAATGCGGCTTGACTATGGTCAAAGATCGTTTCAAAGCCAATGTGCACGTTTCTGGAATTTTCTCCCTCTTGGATTCCGGCAGTTACCGAGCCTCTCGCATTTCAGAGGGGCAGTGAGAGAATTTCTGTTGATACTCCCCCACAGAGGATTGATGTGGGTGCAGGGCAATTTTTTAATCTGCAAGGCTTCGTATACCCGTTGGTGCAATCATTGATGACTATCGGCCTCAAGGCCGATATATTTCCTCTGTGATATTTTATTATGTGTTCCTCTTTACTTTCTGAGCCCTTGCGTACTTTCTCTATTTTTGTGAACAGTATTTAAGAATTTAATGACTAGTCACAACTGTGATACTTATAACCTTCACAAAATTCTATATGTAATTATATTGTGGGACTGATTTTACTTTTGCTACATGCAAATGAAGAAGAGTATCTCTCTTTCTCTCTCCGATATTTTTCGACTGTGATACTTTATCATGTATTCTTTATTCCAATTCCTAAGCCCTCGCGTATTATGTGTATTTTTATTGATAGTTTAAGATTAAATGGACTAGTCACATTTGTGATTTCGCAAATATCCTTGCCTAGATGACTTTATGTGAAACATATATTTGTGAGCATATTGCATTTTTGCTATGTTTTATTTCTTGTCTTTGTGCGAATAAAGGGTAAATCTATCTATCTATCTATCTCCCTGTCTCGCACTCGAATTATCATATCGAAAGATGGTAATTCTGATTGACTCACTACCAATCTGGGTGTTCCACAGGGTTCCGTTCTCAAGCCTCTACTCCTCAGCTTGTACGTCAACGATTTGCCTGAGTTTTTCGATGGAAAGTCGGTAAACCATCTTTCCTACGCAGACGACCTCCAAATCTATCTACACTTCGATAAGAAGATCATCAAGGAGGGTATTGCTCGATTAGGAGAATCAGGGCGACTTGTTGCTGGGCGGGCCGAGGGCTCTGGCCTGCGTCTCAACGCTGACAAGACCGAGGCAATCTCTTTTACTCCTGGGAGGAATGTGAGAGACCTGTAAAAGATGGACTGACCAGGGGTTGAGATACAGGACGGGGCACCTGTGCCATTCAGTGACACGATCGTGAGTGTTGCATATCAATCAACTCAGAAAGAAAGTGAACAAGGCCCTCCATAGCTTGCGGTTTATTAGGGCCTGTACTACTGAGACTCTCCGAATTCAACTGGTCGAGACCCCAGTCCAACCCCAACTGGACTACTGCACGATCGTCTACCTTGACGCCACTGACAAACTGAGGACGCGGGTACAGGGACTGAGCAATTCATTTGCGAGATACATTTTTGGTGTTAGGAGAGACGAGCACGTCACCTTGTATAGAGAGCGCTTGGGATGTTTGCGTACTGATTCGCGGAGAATGTGCTTTGCAGCTCTCTCAATGTACAAGATCGTGCATATGAAAGAGCCTGGCTATCTGGATGCAATGTCTCCCAGGTACCACTCCGAGTGCCTTGAGCGGGGTGATGCAGGAGATCAGGAACTCAAGATTACACGGATGCGACTTGACTATGGACGAAGATTTTTCCAAAGTCAATGCGCTCGTTTTTGGAATTCTCTCCCCCCCCCCCCCCCTCCAGGTATTTGGCAGTTACCGAGATTCTCGCTACATAAAGAGGCGGTGAGAGAATTTTTGATGACGCTTCCCCCACGAAAGATTGGTGTTGACGCCGGGCATTTCTTCAATCTTTGAGGGCTCTCTTAATTTCTACTGAGGATTTTGAGTGACTCTCGGTCACACGACTGATATTGTCCAGCTGTGATCTCATTATGATTTTCTCTCAGCATTCAATATATTTCAGTGTATACTCTCTTACGAAAAAATAACGTCCACTGACTAGTCACGACTGTCATGTTTTTATTGTTGACCAAAATTTTTTCCTTCTAAATGTTTTTCTCTTGTATATGACTGTACTTCTGCGTAACGCAAAGAAAGAATCTATCTATTCATATATCTATCGCTCCACTCTCTTCCGTCAGAGTTGGAATCCCCTAGTGGACGAATCATGTGGAGACCCTCGTTTTCTCACCTCGGTGCACCATTGTGATAGGAGGTTACGAGCGTCGATGGGCATCCGCCTAGCGGCTTCGGGGCGAAGTGAAACTCCTCGCGCGCGTCAGCAGAGATAAGTAGAAGAAGACGCCGATAGTAGCGAAGTATACGATGTATGGAACGTACCTCTCATTGTTACATCAATTACTCAGATTTGACTCGATGAACCGTCATGAACCCCGAGATATGCACCCTTGAATATGTGCTGAGCAGTTGTGCAATACTCTTGGGAAACGGAAGCGTGAAAAAAGTGCAGAGTTGTGGAGAGAGGTGCTTCGCTTCGATAATAGCCTATGAATTCTCTCTCCGCCGAGCTTCCTGCACATGATGAGCTTGTAAACGAAGTTAAGCCACGGTTCATGCAGTTGATAAAAAGCAGCGGGTAACCCGCTTGTCCATCGAGGCTCGTTCACAACCTTCGCCGCACAATATCACCATAGCTTGCTATGAGATTCATTAACTCTGGAGCGCAAACTAGCTCCGAGTGAATATAATATAAGTTGCTCTCGCGAATTCATTCAAGAATAGCGGCTTCTATGACGGAATCTACCCATCGAATGTTGGTGACCTGAAATTCCTCTAGCGTAGACGAGTTTGTGATGCATTATCGAAATGATTCAACGTTATAAGCACGAGGCCACAACCAAAAATGTGTGAATTTTACTTCCTTTACGTATTACTGTCTTGATGAGCTCTGATAGATATTATTCCCATCACGCGGATTTTTGAATTAAAGGATCAAAAAGAAACCCAGCTCATTGAACTATGGAGAAAAAGGAAATGAGAGTGCTATTTTGACGTGCTTCAGTATATCATGGCGTACGAATAGAGGATAACAAGTATAGATACAGATATAGATATGTTCAGATTCTTGTGATTCAAGATATTGTAGAGTTATACAATTCGGAAACGAGGGTTTCATTGGGGATTTACCTTGATGGGGCATTTGTTTCGAATGCAATCAAACTCCATAATTTGATGATATCAAGTGATATGAGTGTCAGAAACCGCGCGAATTACTTCGAATCCCCATCGAACTCGGAATTACAGATCTGAATTCACAGTTGTCTTTGAATTCGAAAACGAAAAGTCCGTTAGTAATCTCCATTAGAAATGCAAACATGGGAATATCTGTTCCATCAAATCAAGACGCGAATCATGCATCAAACAACATCTTCTTCACCATGCCTAGAACTTACAATCCATTCATGATTTATTTTTATCCATACCATCATGATCATCCTAGATGGATAGAATCTGACTCTGGCAAGATTGGTAGAATACAAACTACGTGCCAATGTCTTGTTCGTTTCATCCAAAAAAAATCTCACTCAGAATTTTGAAAAATATAAGAGCATGTTTGAGTACATTTTAAGCACCATTGCGTGAGCACCCGAAAAGATTCGCCCCAAAGTCATCGTACGGCAAAGATGCAATTGAATGGGATGGTGTCCCTAAAATCTCGGAGATAAGCAATCAAGGTCATGCCTGGGCGTCATCATTCAACATCCGTCCGCGTTTGGAGCCAACGTAATCAAGCCGAGGGCATCTATCATGGGCGCCTCTACCCAAGCAGCAGCACTGGCTGTTATCGTTACGTGTGTCTGGACACTTGCGCTGCAACAGCACAGTTTCCGTGTGCAGAGACTTGAACTGCTCCGACTCTGCACGTATGGGTGCAGCAAGGTAGGATGCAGTACGCATCACACACAAACCCTTGCGGCAGCAGCAGACTGTATGCAGTAGCTGAGCATAGGGTGGCATGCAATCTGCATAGGACCGTCTGCACCTGGGGTTATTCACGACTCAAGGGACCCGCTGCTGTTGAGATAATGAGTGAGCACTGTGAACGGGCCGAGCGCAATGAGCGTAGCTGCGATGCACGAGCACTTTGAATGGAATTACACGTCCGAGACTCGCCACGCTACGCTGCAGGTCTGGCCTAATACTCACTCAACAGCGGTGCTAATGCGCCTCGATCTTACACGAGCAGCCCCGTCGACGGGACCGTTGAGAGCCCATTTGCTCCTGACTGGTCTCGAGGACGAGCTACACCCTCCGCGTAATTGAGATGTATTAAAATTGCAGCAACGCCCGGGAGAACCCTATCTACATCTAGCCAGAACTATTATTATGGGCATGTACTGAATCGACCGCGCTCTTTAATTCAACAACTTATAGAGCAGTGTACATTGCTTGTAGAAGCAGCTGGCACTCTGCATCGTTCCATACTTGGCCTACATTCTCGGTAGTACTCCATTATAAATGAATTGTTTTGGTCTGGAATTACTGGCTTGAGATGGCGGATAGACTTCAGATCTACACTAGTTTTCAACTGGGATTAATTCCTCGGTCGGATGATATCTTCTGACGTAATACTCTGTGGAGTAAAATGTCAAGTTCTCAGTTCTACGTCTCGGCACCTGCTCTTTCGAGCTCTATCCAGACGGCTCTGTGGAGTAAAAAAGGCCATCAGATTTTTCCACCGTGGTTGATGTCAAACGAGGTTAGGAAGTCTTTCCTCATCATTTTTTCCACGGATCTTGAGAAGCCAATTTCAGAATGAGTAATCCAATCGCCGATTTCACGGAGCTTTAATCGATTCTGATCTTTTGAACAAACAGTTATACACTTCTTTGTCTCGATCTTCGAAGGCTAGTTTCAAACTTTTCGAAGACTCATACCATAATCTACGATATCACGAGGTTTTAATCAATCCCGAATTCCAGAACATACTTTTTGGAGGGGGTAAAATTGAGATGACTCGCATTGATGATGGAAGGCCACGTGATTGACCCCAAGGTTCGTGAATTGAGAGCATGCTTAAACTTGGAAATAGTCAAGGCAGCACGTGCACTGGTACTCACCATCGACTTTGAGGCTGTAATTTAGCGACATCTTTGGCTCGGTGTTGACTTGGCACTCGTAAACGCCCGAGTCCGCCGTCCTTGGAGACTTGATTTGCAGCGTCCAGTTTTCCGACTTCCCCGAATGTATGACTTGAAACCTCATGTCAGATGTGATCATGTGCACCCCAACGCTGAGGATCCGCATGTCGTCTTTTCTCATCCACGACACCTGCAACAGTCACGTAAGCAAAGTCGTTATACCCAGCTCCAATCATCAAACTCTCGCTTGGTGGCCTATAACCCTTTCTCAAACTCTGGCTTTTATAGTGTGAGGCTATCCCTGACCTGCCAGATGCTGTACATGATGTACATCAGATTCACGGTAATCTTTCCAAATCTATTCAAATGACTCCGAGTGGATTTCCCTCGTTCCGAGTGGATTTTTACTCATTTCGAGTGACAAGTGACTGAAACGGATTTAGATAGAGAGGGGAAATTCTTCATGGATTTCAATTCTAAGTGGAAGAATGAGTGAGAATGGTGTAGTTGGGTCACCACGTTATGGTTGCCCGGAAAGTTATCGTGAAAAAAATACATATTCCACTAGTACTTTGCATTTTCGAGGTTATGCGTGAGGATAATGTCTTTGAAACGTCGAATAAGTGTTGGCCCGACAATAATTACTGGGAACTCGATATTTCCCGGTAGTTTTTCGCATTTTTGAGGTGAGAGCGGAGGACAATAGCTTACAATAACGACGGATCCGAATCTGGCATTCAAAAACATGTAGATATGGAGAGCTTCCGTAGGCGTGTATTTTTTAGTCTAGTCGTAATCACGGGAAACCCTCAATTTTTGACAACTTTTTGCAATTTTGAAGGTCGAGTAAACCTACAGTCGAAATAATTATAATGGCTCCGGAGCCCGGAATTCTGAGTAAATGAACAAATATATGATAAACACTTTCCAAATTCGTGGGCACTTTTACTGCATACGGCACTCGATTCGGGAAGCATAGCCACCCCCAGGACTAATGCCAAATATTGTGTTGGTATTATCACGCGAATAGGTTATTTGAGTCGCCTTCGTCATCAAAGGCCAGTTAAGTGTGTTTCTAGCTTCCCACGCATGCCTAATTATGCCGTCCTTTCTCATTCTAAACTAAACATTGCCAAAGCAAGAGCTCTACTCTGCACTTTCGTTTGCCCTCAGAATCAGCTGCATCGTAATTTGACGCGCAACTGGATACAGTGCGCATGTATTGCAGCTTGTAGTATTTACGCCAGCCTGTCGCATCCCTGTGATCTTGTCGCCACGTACAAAATGCTATTCCGGTAGTGCGTGCTATTTGTATTAAGCATTGCAGTCTCTAAATTGCAAATACTATCAGTGGGTAATAGCTCAATTTCCCTACACAATTCTATCTTCATTGTCACGACGCGACGACTCCTCCGGATCACTCGTTCCTTCTTTGAGTTATTATGAGAAATTCCTATACAGCCTCCTAATACTGGATTCTTCTGTTTGATAGTCATTGAGAAGTACCATGTCATCTCAAGCGAGCCAAAACAGCTCCGATACCGCAACTTTCCATTAGCGCATGCAAGCACTTATTCGTGAACTCGATACGAGAGTATAGCGTGACATGAGCTACCACTGAGCCCATCACAGCGACAAGTGCGATTATATAAGCTCGTCAAAGTTGAAGATCCCGGTAGGTGATCTACCCAAGCTCGCAAGTTCCATAATCGAGTTGACTGCAAAGTTACTAATTCGCGTGGAGTGGCGGGAAAATTTCGGTGCGGACGTGAGTTGGCTAGCCTTAGGCTATTCTCTATGCACCTCGTGCGCCGCTTTGCTAATCCCCGAGAATGGATATAATCAGCGCGTATACGTACGATCCCACTCCTGGCGCAAAGATAATGTACGTCCATCGCTTTGGCCGAATTGGTGGGATCACATCAGCGAGACAGAGAGCTAAAATCAGTGCGGAGAGGCAAAAACCCGAGAAGAGCTATCTCGTTTGTGGTGAAGGCAATTCGCCGCTCTGGTCGCTTTGCAATTTCCGCCAAGCTCTGCAGTGCCGCGCCGCGCATCCCAACTACTTTACATTCAGCCATAATTCAATTGGCTCGCGCAAGAAGAGCCCTCATTGTGTGAAAGGAAAGTGTAGGTGGGGAGGAACGACAGAGCCATCCGAGAGAAGAAGAGGCCTCCGAATTGTTCACCAATTGTAAATGTATGGAGATTGAGCGCGTTCACCACAACTGCCGGCTGTACATCCGTAGATCCGTGGATGGAACAGATCAAGCCGAGCCACTAGTTACCGATGCATGTGAGCTCCGTTCAATCCCTATCCTCTGGTTTGATGGCAGTGGCAGATCTAGTTAGTCAGAGCTCAATGACCTGGACATCGAAAATCCAGATGCGGGGTCATGAATGTCCCGTCATGGCCGATTTTTTCCACCGTTGTCATCGGACTCTGGCATATTTCTCCAGCGCCATATACGGTAAATAGTGGGCCAAACGTTTTCAACCATCCTGCTGTGGTCAATTCCAAGGTTGAACTACGAAAGGCGCCTTGCCCGATTGACTTTCAAGTCCCCTTCAATTTGTAAGATACCCGTCCTTTTTTCCTATCCCTCGCACATTCCTCACCGCTATCCAGAAATGACGGGGCGGTGAGTGTATTTGACTTGCGTCTCGGATCTCTCCCGACTGACGTGACGCGACCACAACCATATTTTGTACGGGTGAATATGTTTTGGCCTGATCTGCAATTAGCTGCCCTATGTAACGAACGGATAGTGGCTAGAGTGCACCCAATTAACCCGCTTGTTCCCCGAATTGGTCTCAATACCCTCGCGAGTGTCTGCAGTTATACCTCTCCATTAGAATTCGTATATTGAGTGTACACGCCACAAACAGTATTTTTCGATTTGCGCCATCCGCTGCTGTTGCCTGGGTTGGATACGACGATAGCAGAGCAGGGGCAATCGCAGTACCAATTAACCTTGTGCAACGAGCGGCTCTGTGCGCCACGAAGCTTAACCCTCGACGACAAACTCGCTCAACAAGTTTCGCGTTCGATCGCGCTGTTGACGCTTCCCTCTCGGATACCTCGTCGCTTGTACGGGATTCGATACGACAAAGCACTAGAATATTGCGCAGATTTGGAGTTGAGGTACATCTCTGTCGTGTATTATTGCAAAATTGCTAACGTGGAATCAAATCACGAGCTGGCCTCCACTTTCACGGAAATTATTTGTAATGTACACTGATTAATGTTCTGCAGTTTTGTTGCTAACGACAGATGCATCGTTCAGTCTAGGGTGAACTCGACTTTCGAAAACTCGAGTGCCGCAGAATCATACACTCTATCTTAATGAATACAACATGATTCCATAGTGCTCGTCAATGTCGTACTGCAAACATCAAAGAAGAATTAACTCATCACTGTTGGATGAAAGGAGCATCCATTAGATCAGACGTAATAGCTAGATGTGCGTCAAGTTTTGAGTGCCGTGGGATTTCCGGAGACTCTGGGATTTACATCGAGTCGAGATTCCTTTGATGTACTACTTCACTTTGTGCGATATTTTCCTCTGTGGTTTGATGCAAAGGTACGCCGGCAACATTGCGGAGGGAGGACGATTGAATCCTTGAGTGAATCATAAATGCGGTGCGCGTTATACGTACGCGTGTTGTGTATCGAGATCCTTGGCCAGACCCCGAGAGAGATAAAGAGAAAGATATACAGAAACCTGTTATCGCCATTCTATGTTGCTGTACTGCAGAGTGCCTGAAGCTCATCCACTCCACCGCTACAACGATCAAATTTTTCCGAGACGCATTACCACCTGGACAATAAACATGTTTCATCGCGCACGAAACGCGTTACTCGATTAACATGTCGATCCTCATTGCTGTGCCTTTACCTGGTCCGGCTCTCGTTCCAGGTGCCTGGTTTATTCATCACTCATTTATGCTGCGGATAGTCGCTTCCCTCAAAAGCATGCACAAGATGTAAATCGTCGCTGTAACTCCGAGATTCGATTATTTTCGCTTTCTGAAAGCTTTTCTGCTGTTTCTTGTCACGAGCCTTCAATTAGCGTATCCAAATTTTCGCATAAGAGTCTTCGTGCGGTACATACTGCAAGGAATATCACGATCCCGAATGAGTGGACTGTGATATTAATCATGTCTATCACGTGTATCTGATCGATTTCGGTCCGGGTTGATCAATGGCCTGAGATTACTTTATCCGAATTGAGCAGTATACGAGAACCCTTACTGGAGAATTCTCGGATCATTCGTAATTCATTCATTCTCCTCATATATATCTAAAACAAACGTTACGAGAATATGAGTTAAAAATGCATCTAGAGTCCTGATTCGGGGCGTAAGCAGGACACAGTATAGAAGCGATTCTCCTTGAGTTATTCTAATGGAAATTCTGAGCTATAGCTTCAGTGAGTTAGAAACACTCGTCACATTCCTGTCCAAAGCTTGTTCTCTCAGACAACTGTATTCTAGCGGGTGCTTTTGGGTCATCAAGTTGAGTGAGACTCAACTGGGAGTGCCTCAGAATCCGTAAGTTGACACGAGTTTGGTCCTCTTTGAGGCACCAACGACCGGAAGTTTTCTCGACGAAAGATCATATAAGAATTCTCCCACGATGTGCTTATATGTTGCCGTTGAGAACGGAGGAAATCTGCAATTCAAACCGCAGCACTCAACATAGAAACTGCGACCATCTGCTGCACTCTCGCAACCTTGATCTGATCTAATCCTATTGTATGCTCGGTGCTTGAGCTTTATATATGAAACAATCTCTTGTGCACCGCGCCTGTATTTGTTCCGCGTACTCGTTCTCGCCTTGTCTGTAACGCTTTTTCCACCAGTTTCTCTCACCCCTCCTCTCTGCAATCCATCCTAGCGCTTTGCCATCCTTGTGTTCTTCTTGCCTTCATCTATGTCGGTGTTCTCTCCCTTCTCAGTTCTCTTGTATCTTCTTTTGTCGTAGCTTATTTCCGTCTCCATTTCTCATGCTCTTGAAATATTTCCCTCACTTATAGAGCAACTTCGTCCTCCACCAGTACACGCCTCATTCGTGTAAATTAAGGATAAGCCAAATTTTGTATGTCGGTTTGGTCTCGCTCTCAATTCCATTTGATATCAGCGAGACGATCGAAAGGACCCCGCACTAATTACATTGAATTGAGGTCCTGGTAATTTTCAACGAGACTCTAGCATCTTATAGATTAAAACACCGCGATCAAAAGTTCAGATGGAGTCAAAGATGGAGGCAAAAACGTTTCGGTCTCGAGATATAAAGCTCCGATTCATGAAAATTCTACCTTTAATTATGTGACTCGATTGTACTTGCCCTGGAGAGATCTGTGTACTTTTGACAGGCGGAACGTTTGCAGCAGGAAATACCAAGCGCTCCATAATTCGCAAGCTATTCCATCAACCTTTCGAGAATTCATTACTTCGAGCGCGAGAAAATGTTACATAGGCAAGATTCATCAAATCCCTCAAGAGTTCAAGAGAGACAACCTTCAATTCGCGCTAATTAACTATATATAGTCCCTCACATTCGTCCATCTAGTCACATACATTCCGACTTATAGAAGCTCCACTCAACGTCACCCTACCGAATCTTGTACTCAATCACGTTAATTATTCACAGATCTCGTAGCCATCACTCCGAAAAACGTTGAACGTAAGGATACGGCATCGATCATTTATTTCAAGGGACATGAGAAGAATTGCTATATTAAGCAGCATCTTAGGGTGAATCCTCTTGAAATGGGAGCAAGCTCACCTACACCCTCGAGACAACTCGAAGATGTTCAATTGGATATTCAATACTCAACGAGGTCCCTTTTGATCCTCTCAATGAAGGATTTCTCCTACACCTCCGTGCTCTCTTTCAGTTGGAGTTGACGAAGAGCCATCGTTCGGGTGGGGACGCCAGTGAGCCGTACTCGAGACTTGTCAAGCCTCCAATCCTATTTTCTCTGACCCTTATATCCACAGGATGCTCTGTGTATGAATCGATTCAAGGCTAACAGCAATGAAACTTTCAACTCTACTCGAGATTTTTGACTGAACCAATTCGACAATTTCTTCGGTCAAAACAATGCCATGAAAATTTTTAGTACCAAGTAAATCAGTTCTACTGCAATGCTCTCAATGATAGCCAGAGTCATATGCCCAAGAAACTATTGAAGGACCTATGAGTTACAAGTGGGGTCTCATTGGAATCGTTCAACTCTGCTTGTGAATTTTTCTTCGCTGCCAAAGCACCGTCTCGTTCGATTCAATCACATGCCATATCAATCGATCAATCTCTTCTATAAGTTTGACATGAGAACATTTTTATTCCCCTTCAATGTACTCTCGACATCATGAAATACTATAAATACTCGTTCAAAGATACATTCATTAGCAGTGCTAGCCGAGAGGAAGAGATCCGTTTTGATGATTGGTACCAGAAGAGCTTCGTGCTGCTTCAGTTCACACTTTTCGCTCAGCTAGTCTCTCCTGTCAACTCCTCTCTTCTTGCTTGTACTCTGCCTATATCTACGATGCAAACACGAGCTTCTCCGTCGAGCAATTCCTCAAATTGTCGTTCTGGCCCCTGTAGCTGTAGCTCGCTCTTGCACTCGCGTGAACGAGCGGCAAATTGAATTCGGTCCAGGATAGGAAACGAGGCCGGAAGTATGAATGCGATGGAGGGCAAACATGAAAAGAGGAGTGGAAGAGGGGCAGGGACAGAGGACGAGTCGCTTGCAGGCTGTCGTCGCCAAGATTTTACCTCCTGCTCCCGGGGGACACTTTTCACTCGACTCCTCTCCGTCACGCCACCAAAATTCACTCAGACCAAACTCCCATCGGAGCACGTGGATGCAGAGAAGAGTGTCAATTCGCCCACAAATTCATTCAGGGAGAGAGGGTGATTGAATGGTCTGGATATAAATCGCGAATGCTGAGGGTCCCCTGAAATTTCTTGGGATCCTGGATCCACCCCGATGCTCTATCCACATATGAGTTTATCACAAGAGGATATTTTAGTGATTAGATTTGTTTGGTCCATTCATTTGAGTAATTTTTTTTATTACATCTTAACCACGAATATGCATTCTCTCGTCCTAGGTATTCAACTGTTTCTTGGAGATAGACGTATGAAGGAATCTCGATGGTATTGCGTACGTTTTACGTGACTCTTCGAATAGAGGCATAATTGATGGAAATGTTATAGACACATCTAGTCAAGTCAGATCACCTCATGTAAGAGAATCGAACATCTAATTTGTCATGTGATATCGACTCTCCATACTATAGCGTCCTCGGGCCCATTCAATCAAGGAGATTATCGAAGAATTAATTATGCATCATAAACTTCTATGGTATAACAGCGGGAGGGTTTCTCGATTCAATGTGCAAAAATGATATATTCCCTCTCTTCAAGTAGAATTTCATCCAATCCGAGTGCCTTTTCACTCAAGGAGGTTTTTTACTCAAGAGAGGTTCAATCTGCAGCAATTTTGGCACATCGCCCTGTAGTATATGCAATCGCGTCCATAATGCTTGAAGACATTGCATAATATTTAGAAGATATTCTGAGTCATATTAGTTCCTTAGGAGTTGCCTCAAAACTAGTTTCATTCGACAGAATTTTCTCGACAGATTCGACACGATTTTTTTTAAAAATGCTCATCTCTTGATGTCGAATGATGGGGTAGACCCGAGGATACATGCATTTGAACTATGAAAGGGCCCTCAAGCTTTTTTAGGCTCACGGATTTGGTACGTAGGATATCTTCTTTTGATCTTGAAAGAGCTTTATCCTCAGTTTTATTGCCTTAAATCGACTTTTGTTTGACTCATTTTGACAAGAATTCTACTAGCTATCGAGCAGGGTTGCCCTCAGAGCTTCGCAAAATTGCGAATGCGATGGATTACTCAGTTACTGAATCGAAAAGTACTTTTGATGAAATTTGTCACGTATATGACGACTTTCTATGATCAGAAAAATTCTGGGAACTGTATTCTCACCTCCTGTATCCTCGTCTTGGGCTCGGGCCGGCCGTCACTCGTATGCAAAAATCAGTTCTTACACCCTTGTATCGAAATGTACTATTGACCCAGAATCTGTGAAAACTCTGGGAGGCAAAGAAAATATCGGTAGAAAACCATACTGAACTGCCGTAGACATTCTCAGTTACGAAGAATCCTTGCTAGTTTTTTCACAGAATCACTATCTAAATTCATGGTATTGAATTTTCTTGGAGTGAAACTACGGAAACTCATCAAGCATGACGAAGTTGAGTCACCTGGCATTAATAGATTTAGAATCTTTTTCCTAACCATGAGAGAAGTTCGAGTCGTTGTTCCAGTACTGCCTTTATTGCAAGAGCTAATGAGTGCGTATAAGGCGCCTTAATTGCGAGATATCATCTCATACTACTTGCACTAGGATCTCCGAATACGCGACGTCAAAATTTTTCATGGAGGGGAGAGAATTTCAGAGTATAAATTCCTCTCGTCAGCATCATCATTCCTCAGATTCTTCAGTTGAGCCGGTGTGGATCTACTATTAATATTGTCAAGACGATGGAATTCTTCGTACACTGTTGTTTTATATATTTCCTTGGGGGCCCGATCCTCCTGAAAGCGGGTGAAAGAGCGTTGCCAATAATCTTTGATGAACGAATTGCATCGGTAGTGCATGCGTGCATGAAAATTTTATCATTGTAGGATCCAGAAAAAATATCCATGGATGATGATCATAGCATTATGTTATTATATAAAAAAGATCCCAAGGAGAGATTGAAAAATCAAGGAGGTGAGAGTTCAGGGGGAAAGACATAGTTATACTCGCCAAGTTATACTTTTGAAAAAAGTGAATCGGAGGGGGGGGGGGGTATCCTCCAATATCGCAAATCGAAAGGAAATGGTTCGGAAATCTTCAAGAAATACTCTCAGAAAACACCCAAATTTCACATGGAATCGTTCATTCATCGTTTTCTGATCAATAACAAATTTGCTCTTGGGTTCCTTTTTGCATCACAAGATCAAAACACAAGTATCAGGAGTACAGAAGTAGAAAAGGTAGAGGGGTGAGAGAAAGAAAAGAGGTATATATTGACTACGGTAGCACTAGGCTATTCGTTCGTGTCACGCAAGGCTTGAAATCCTGGCGATAGCTCATCAGGGATGGAGCGTCATCTGCGGATGAAAAAGCGAATTCGAGCTATAGTCGACAGGAGCGGCAGTGGTGACAAAGATTTCTGGAATTAATAGAATTTTCTCTTCAGAGGGGCTTTTTCCTCCCGGCTGGGGAATCAAAAATTGAGCTGCTGCCAGTTGGGGTTAATCAAAGCTGTACTCGCGGGGGCAAAGTAATCCTGCAAGAGAGGAACACGCTGAAGTAGCTATATTTGCAGCTATCCAAGCTCCAGTTCTGCCACAGGGTCCGCCCACACAATCGATAGAATAACAAAGACAAGAACAGGACAAATCTCGAGTCGTGACGTCGGTGATCAGCAAGAGGGAGGTGATTATCACTCAGCAAACCAGCTAGTGCTTATCGGAGCTCGTGAACGCCATAAGATGGACTGGCGGATGGCGGAGATGGGTGATGGCTCGCTTTCTCGAGATAGTTCCCAGCCCGGCTATCGGTTGGTCTCGTCGAGACGAATTTATTTGTCACCAAACTGTCACAAATACTCCTCGAGAAGCCCGCCAATATGACACCGTCAAGCTCTACCCTCCTCAATTTCTCGTAGTCGGATTGCAAAGGACAGCCGCCGACTCTGAGGAATTTTACAATCTATATTTCAAATTGTGAAATCGTTACAATTTCAATTTGTAGTTTCGAATTCGATAAGTGAAATTGTGGTCTACCACAAATGAAATTGTGGATTTGGTTTTTGAAAAAAATGTGCCATTATTCCACAAGTGAAATTGCTGTATGCCACAAGTTGAAATTGTGGTAACTGTTGAAAGAAAGCTCTGGTCTTCTCCGATAGGTGGAGCGCAATGAACTCGGTTCACCCGAGAGAAGTAGACGACTAATTAAATATGGCTCTATTCACAAATCTGTAGTCCGTCGGATAACCGGGTAGGTTTTTTTGGAAACTATCCGGTACATCCGGATATCCGGAGAAATTTTGGATGATGTCAATCTTATACGATTAAGATCTATGTGATTCTCTTCGGACGAGCTTGCTGAAGCTTGCGGGCACTATAAAATTGAAATGTGCGATTCTGAATTTTCCTATACAGAATTCGAAATTTGCTTTGTGAGAAGCCACATTTTGGAATTATAGAAATCCACAATTTGAAATGGTGATCCAAAAACCACAATTTTAGATTTAGAGTGTAGCGCAATAGCTTTTGGATGAGTCGAGGCGAACCACCACGTATGCCCATTCCCGGTAAAACACGGTCTTCGTTGGCGTTGGCAAGATTCTGGGCGATGTTCTTGCATGTTCGAGCATGCTGTGTTACCAACTCCGGATAAGATCTGCGGTATTGGGGCAACGATGTTGTCGCGGTCGCCTTGAAGCGTTTGCTCTCGAGAACCACGAAATGAGGACACAGATAGTTGTCCCCCGCGATCAATTCAGCAGCTTGGCCAAAGTACAATGTTAATGCTCGTTCAAGGACCTCACATTGTTCGAGGAACGCATCGTCTCCCCAGCGGGGAGTAATGCTGATGCTACGAAAAAGTTACTTGCTCTACTCTGATTTATCTCTGGTGAAGATTTGGGCTGCTTGCGGTGTAGCCACTAGGAGCACACTAGTCCCTAATGGTTCATTAACATTCACATATTTTCGAAACTTCCCAGCATCATACGCTTCTAGTTCTCAACTCAATACTTGGTCATCTCACTCGATCACAATTGTCTTTCTCAGATCATGCAACTCATTTGGAGCAAAAATGTTTCAGAAAATTGAATTTGATCAAATTCCTCAGAGGTACATGGTGGGGAGCTGATCCGGAAACGCTCTTGATCCTGTACAAAAGTTACATTCGTTCTCAGATTGATCAGCGAGCTTCATTCATTTTCCACGTGATGAATAACAAATTGAGCCTCTAAAGAGAGTCCAATATGCAACGATCAGGTATGCATTAACTTTCCGGATGAGCACCCCTACGAATCTTTCCATAGCAGAGTCCAAATTAGAACATCTTTAGGACAGGTGCAAAATCCTCTGTCTTAGCTATTTGGGGAAAATAATATCCAATGAGGAACTTGCAGCAAATAAAACTAAAGCATCAATTCTTCCTCATCAAACTTATCCGAAAATTCACGTTGATACTTCTCTATGGGGCGAAATAGATGAAAAGAAAACAAGTGAGACATCACTTCTAACAGAGTTTTTTGGTCATAACGTCACTCATAAAACCTTCATTCGTAACATATATGGACACAAAAAGTAGCCGAGAAGTAGTGGCGTATTGGTATAGAAATCTATAGATAGTGAACGTATGTGACCCACAGAGAACTGGTGGGGTACTCCATTCTACGGTTACATCGGAATAACAATCGCGTGCAAAAAAGTTTGCTCAATGATCCATGCGTGATCGCGTTATTCTGCTCGATTTGCGGAGCCTCGTTGGCAGCTCAGTTACGGGGATCAAGCGATTACGCGGCTCAGAAAGAAAACGAGACGAGTTCGGAGAGCGCGGTGGAGCAGGGGAATCGCCGAATATGTAGAGCAGCGAACTGGTCAAGATAATATTGGATAAACGTTTGCCGTCCATCTGATACTGTTTGCCTATTCGTGTATTCAAAGCGGAGCGCAGAGTTTGAATCCTGATTGCGCGTGTGTGTCTACCGCTTCATTTATTGCTCGTCCAGTACACGTACGATTCATCGCTCAAACTCTTGGCGTACATCACGTAGTTTTTCCTCAAAAACAATACCCTGCTGCGAGTATATGCATCGGGTTCAGGAACGGCAGCTGTATACTCCGGAGAGCCAATACATTATCCCATCCCATGCTTATTCGGCTTTCTCTGTTGTTCTCCTATTCCAAACCAAGCGAATTTATCCTCGTGATACTCACCACATGTGGAATTCCATTTGTGAGGAAAAGATTCTTGATGCATTTCAGATGACGGAGTTATCTTTTCACGCGTAGGCGCATTCCAAATCTTGCGGCTCGTGTGAAAAAAGCGTACGTACAGCTCATGCGTGCTTGTATACGTATATGTACTCTTGCTCGCGGAGGCTATGCGGCGATCGGAATATACAATCCTATTTGAAGAACAAGAAAAAAACTCAGAATCAAAAAATTCTTCTTCTACTGTTTTGGTTATTTTCGTAGTTTATAATCTGCCTAGGCTTTTTGTAGATTGCCTAGGCAGTTTATAAACTGTCAGATTTTACATATTGTCTGCGACGTATATACTATCGGATACAAAATTACAGTACACCCGAAAATAGTTTGCAGATGGCTATTTCTCGATACCTTGCCGTAGATATGCTATACAAAAAAGTTCTTTTCACGCCCTTTGAGATGGTGGTCCTAATTTTCCCGGTTGTTAGGTGCCAGAATCATCCCACGTCCGTTGGGAAAAGTGTCAAGTTTGACAATTCTCAAGCAAATTTTTGAATTCTGGCGATTTGGAGGAAAGTTAATTGCACTCTGTAAGAACCTGTGGGATTTGGGAGTAGAATTTGGAGGCTCCAAGATCCTGCCGTCAGCGAGCTTACATGACAAAGGGCGCGAGAAAAACTCCGGGTCGAGCCCAACTAGACTCTTCTATACCATATCTACTTCATGTACTGAGTGATGAAAATGAAAACCATTCATTTTCGAGCTTATTAAAAATTTTGACCTCGCAATTGCATCAAAATAGATCTGACTCTTCTATTCGGTACATTATCACAAGTGAACCAAGTGAAACCAGTGAGACAAGTTAACCCTCAACTGAGAAAATGTATCCTCCAAGCAAATTCTTCAGCAACTCAGTGACTTCGGCATTTTCCACGCGTCCCTCAGTTGCACTCGTTTTCTTCGTGGAATGTTCTTTCGTGGGATAATTATACGCCGAGAAGGTTTTCCGCGAAGCTCTACTCGCACCAAAGGAGGTATACCGCAAGGAATTCCTTAATTCTCTCTTTCACGTTTTCCACAAGATTCTATTCCATTCGAATGCTGTAGCACCTGATGTGTGTCTCTCTTTTCTCTTCTTTGTTGAGTTCGTATGCCTCGCTGTAGAATCTTGGCACCAAATTCCTCGTACATGAAGGGATGACGCACGTTGTGTTACAGATGCATGCGCATGAGTGCAAGAACATGCGTGAGTGTCATCGTATTGATGCAAAAGATAGTGGAAATATAGAAATATGTGCGAGACATGATAAGAACTTGCTTGGTGTGCGTCCTTCCTTTCGTTAATCTGGTGCAAGTCCACAGGTGCAAAAAGGTATGGAGTTGGAATCCATTTGGATATTCAAAAATAACAATGATAATACTTGGATCTGCGTCTTTCTCGCATCAATTCGCCTTGTAATTCCTCACAACCACCTGGATGAATGACGTATTCTTCATGAATTCCTCTTCAGTCTCAAGTTTATTGGAAGACCCTTGATATTTTGATTGTGGAAGTCTCTCTTTTTCAGCCAATAGCGCACGAACTGAGGCCAATTTGATAAAAATCCATGAACAAAGTTTCTGAGAACTCTTTCCTATTCCTAAATATTCAACTAGGGAGTATTTATTTGGGAACAACGAATGGCATTTGCATTGCATATTGTCCATTGCTCAAAATAATGAAGGCTGATTCGATTGCACATTTTAGACAGTTTTCACAATTTCATGTGATTCTCACGGTGCCAAGCGTAGGGGTATAACACCAATAAGTAAACTTAATTTTCATCTGCTCCGTGGATATTTTCAGTCATTTCATTTCATTCCCATTGTTTGTCACTCGCGGGAGAGATTCTCCGAAACTAAGGTGCTGATGCTTTGAGATCATTGAATTTATGTTCAGGTTTGCAATAGCTGGAGGGTGACCTACTTGGATATGAACTGCTCAACTCTTGGGAGAGGATGGCGAAGAATCTCGAACTTTATGGTAAGGGATGAAAAACTTTGGAGATGCGCAGCTCGCCGCCAAGCGTCGTCTGACTCGATCGTGACACAAACTGCTTGCTCGATATCAGACCTATTATAACTTCACAATGGGGTGAGATCAATTGAATTAGCTGGCGGTGCAACTCCAGAGATTGAATTTCCCTCCCAAAGACACGGGTCGTTTCGAACCCGAGGATACGGATGAGTTATGGACTGGAGCGGAACACAAAACCGCAGAAACCGATCACGCAAACTTTTCTTACCTCGAGATGATTCCTGCGATTTCTGCTTCAATCTAATGCAATTTATACATTCTTTGCCACGCTCTTCATACAATCCGGACTGACTTGAGCTTCCCAACACTCGCTCTACCACGATTAATAACGACGAAGTGCAATACAGTGTGGAATCCACTTTTTGCTGTAGCTGGAAAGACTCGAGAACTATCCGAGTGCCTCAAGTGACGTTCATCCAATCTCCGAATATCTTTTCCCGAGTGATTTGATTGGAGAACTTGAACCGTCCATCGGAAGCGTGTGGATTGGCTCATCACTTTACTATTATTGAATATTTTGCTGGATCATTTGTCTCATCGCCTCTCACATCCCACCGCCCACCTAGTACTTAGATACCTAGATCAAGTCGACTCGATTCGATCCCTTACACAATTGATCTGTGCATAGAATGTGGAAGCATGAGGGAAGTGAGGGGGTATATCCTCACGTTTTATTAAAACTCACGTGGGCTATAAACCTAAGGGACTAGTCTAGGCTACTAACCTAGGTGAATCACCTAATCTCGAATAGCGTTATCAGCCTAGCTGAAACCGCCCGATTAGCCTAGCCCATTAGCCTGCGGGATCTTGTCTTTCAACCAGGCTGATAGAGACTTTCAGTCTAGGTGAAAAGCCTGGGCGAACCTTCACGAAAAAATTATTCATCCTTATTATGGAATACGTGCCCTGAACATTATTCTACGCTATCGCGATATATCTTCCAATTATTCATAAAGCAAAACAGCAAAAAAATCTTTCGATGATGAATTTCTTTACAGCTTGAACTTTGTCTCCCAGAGTGGCGCCGCTAGCATTCGAATCAGGGCCCTTCTAATTGTGGACCCGATACCTAACCAACTGAGCCGATGAGCTGTAATATGGTCAGAATCATCATCGTTCGGATAATAATTTTCATGGAATTTTCGCGAAATCTCCTCCGCAAGAGCCTTTTGTGTCGAGGGATGCATTTTGCAAAACTGAGGAATAAAGGTAAGTTGTTCGAAACGAATTTGTTTGAAGAATTCCTTGGAGTTGTAGGATTTGGTTGAGAACTATTCTTACATGGTATTTCAGGTCATTCTAAACCCAAAAGATCTCCTGTAATTTTTCCCTGAAACGTATCGTTCTGAAGCTACAAGCATGGTAAATTTAATATATATATACATATGAATATCGAATTTTGCAATTCTTGTATCTCCAAAACGATGGGGCTTACCAGGAAACTACAGGAGATATTTCGTGTTTGGGATGACTGGAACTACCACGTTAAAATAGTTCTTAGCCAAAATCAACAGTTTCACGAAATTGTTCGAGCAAATTCGTCTTATCGACCATCAAGCGATTCACCACCATTATTTAGCTTGGTGACACGCATTTCCCAATACAAAAGGCTCTTGTGGAGAGAATTCCGCAGAGAAATTCCATGGAAATAACTTTTGAAGCGTTGGTCATACTTCCAATGGCTTATAGAGGACTTTTAGTTTCACTACCACGTAACATGTTATGGTACATTGACTCAGGTGAGGTGTTGGGCCCACAATCAGCAGGACCCTGGTTCGATCCCCAGCACCGACAGTCTCGCAGTGTTGGATTTATACGGAAATTCATGATCGGGAGCTTTCCCTGCTTTTTTGCTTTACCAATCATTGAAAAATATATTGCGATAGCGTGAAATGTTCCCAAAGCACGTTTCTCATAGAGATGGTGAATAGTTTTTCGTCAAGCTCCATCCAGGCTATTCAATTATTTCCGCCAAGATTCGCTATCAGCCTAGGTGAAAGACAAGATCCCGCGGGTTCGTGGTCCAAGCTGTTGGAGAGATCTCCACCTGGCTAAAAGCGCAGACCGGAACTAGGTAATTCACTTAGGCTAATATAGCCTTGTATAATAGCCTACGTAATTTTTCCGGTAAGGGATAGAGAGTGCGTTTACCCTTTGACTAAAACGAAAGTAAGATGTACACTCGGGCGTGTATTCCCACGTGGATTAATCGAGTACCGATACGTTAGAGTTCACAGCCTCTCGACAAATGCATGAATGAGTGAACAAGTATACAAGTGAATGAGAGTGAGCCCGGATGCAGTCTTGTCTAGAAGTGCGAATCAGCGTGCGGTCAGACGCATGACGTCCGTAAGCCTCGCGGCACAGTTGTACATGGTAGGCAGCAGCAGCTCCCACAAAACGGTTCATGCTGCGGCAGCGACTGCGGAGTCAAAGGGCAGCTCCAAGACGATGCGCAAATTTGGTGTACGGTCATTGCATCCCCTCAAAGTGGTCTCACGCTCTGCTTGCGTTCGTGCCTTCCCGCGAGAGAAAACTCGATCCTCCTGTTGCAACTGGGGCTCAACAGAGTTCTCTCATCGCATAGATCCAAGCTCGTAGCAATGTCATGCTGGTTTCATCCGTTTCAAGACATACCTCATACAGATGCTCATGGAATAGTTTTCAACATACGGAGAAAAACATCATTGTCTCCACTATAATACTGTTGTGCTCTTATCGCGTGTGAAATACTTCTCGCTACTCATTAATTGACGGTCTTTACAGGAAACATTCACTCCTCCGTTCTGATTGATTATACAAGCCCGTCAGCGTGGAGTACTGCAATATATCTGAGAGCAACGAGTGATCTATATTACTCCCCTTTGTCCGAGATATTCTAACAAATGTGAGGGAATTCGTGTTTGCGGGCGTGATGTTCTATCGCTCGCGAGGTAACGCGGGCTTCATGCTGCATTGTGAATACTGTAATTCGTGAGCTGCGTACGCTTGCTCGGATGATGATCGAGTTCGATTGGCGTAGTTGGTTCGCGTATTTGCGCGTGATGTCACGTTAACCCTGAGGTAGTACCGGCCATATCCCATCATGTGCAATATGACGTGTGGAATGCTTACGGGGTAGTTTTTCGTCGAATAAACGTATTTTGCAAGCCGTGGGGTAACGCAAAAGCGCTCTAAAGTGTGCGTGATGTTATATCAACATAGCACTTCATCCAATTGGGGTAGTGCGGAATTCGTGTGCCACAAAACGTTTGGATCGATATCTTTGGCTCTATTCTGAAAAAGACGCGATAATGGATGTGTACGGAAACGCGTATTTGCACGTCATATGCGAGAAAGATCCTCACAGAGCTAGAGGTGGGAATCTATGAGGGAACGAAAGTTAGACCATAATCTAAGCCATCTGGGCATACTGACGCACGTTGTGAATGAATTCGTCATATACTACCGCACGTTTATCGGATTCACATAGTTTTTCTTCCATTCCAAGCTCAATCAAGTATAGATCTTGGAGTTCTTCAACTCGAATTTTACTTACATACTGCTTGAGTAAGTTTACACGAACGTCTCGTCTCAATATCTCACCTGAAACAGGAAAAAGAACAATAATCAAACTATGGTTATATGCTGCCGTGTGACTTGGTATACATTTGTCTGAGAGGAACCATAATTTGTTATTGAATTGTCGTATAAACATTCATCTGACAGTGGCCCGGTTGCGCAGGGGGAACGTCGAGTCGAGTACGTCCCGCATGCACCTGTCAATGGCATGACCGTGTGGTACGTTGCGCACGGGTCGTGCTTTAGTCGTGATGCGGTGGTGAATGAGTTTAATTGGAACGCGCGCCGAGTTAAGGAACAGCGCGGGTTCTCATTGGCGGGCTTGTTTTGGCTCGAAGGCCCCGTGGCCGGATGACTCGATGGAGCAGCCACCAGAGCTCCCATGCGGGCGAGCTTTTTAGCTTCACAAATATCACAAGGTCTCGAGGGACACGCGGTCCCGCGGAGGCCGGAAGGGCCATCCCGCTCCATTGAGAAAAAGAATGATTTCAATACTGGCACTGCATAACAAATGAGTTCAACGGTATCGGTTGGACCGGAATGTTTTTAGAGGCGAGTAGATGGGGTGACGGAATCGGGAGTAGGCACAGGGATGCTAATGAGACGAACTGTTTCAAAGTCGAATTGTGCCGCGGCTGCCGATCCACGGAACACAACGAACACACACACATACTCGTCCATGTTACACTATACTGAGATTTGAAGAATTGAGTTGAACGCGCACATCGCGGAGACCGGGGCACGGCCGTGAACAACTTCCCACAGACTCGTCGTTGAGCTGAGCAGGTCGTCGGCGTCGAGGCAGCGTGGCTTCCGGGTGACGTAGCAACGGGCCGGCGGCCATCGGGTCAGATGGCCGACGGGCCGGGGTGTCAAGAATATTGGCAAGCGGTATCGAACAATGAGGACGTCCAAGGCAAACTGCGTCTGAAGTTCTCGAGCCAGCGGGGCTCGGTCTTATACAGTCACGGCTTGTCGGGTCAGCAGATACGTGGATCCGTGGATCTGAGGATCGGCAGATCCGTGGATCCGAAGATTCGAAGATCGACAGATCTGTGGATCCGAGGATCCGAAGATCGGCAGATCTGTGGATCCGAGGATTCGTAGATCGGCAGATCTGTAGATCCGAGGATTCAAAGATCGGTAGATCCGTGGATCTGAAGATCCGAAGATCGGCAGATCTGTGGATCCGGGGTATGACCATGATCTCTCGCTATTGTTTTGAAGATTTTACGATGTTGTTTTGAACTCGGGTGACTCATCATTCATACATGCGGAGTAAAGAAGATCCCATACTCGTAATTGAGCGCTAGATTCAACAAAGACCAAGCTTAATATAAACCACTGTAGCTACTAGACCACTTTTTTAGGTGTATTGATGGACTATGTCAGTATGAAAGTAATTCCCCCAGCATCAAAGCATAGGAGAGCTTTCTTATGATAATTAAATTATTGAAGTATGTCAAAAAAGCTAGAAAAAGTTAATCAGAAGCAGCGAAGGCTAATGTTCTTCATTGAAAAACATTAATTTCTCAAAATATTGGTGAAATGTGGGAGTGATCAAGACCACTATTTCATGAAGTTCTGTATTAGAATTCTACAGTTGAGATATGATCTCCATTATGAGCAGATGGTTGATGATACTACTACTCTATCCAACCCTAAATATAGATACACAAGGATAGGATTAGAAGACATACGAGAGATAACAGAACGTCAAGTCATGCAATTACAACAGTCACACCAATGAGCTTTCATAGAGGTCTAATTTTTGTCTGCGTTACATTCTCCTTCGTGACCTTCTTTTGCCATGAGACAGATACTTACCACCAAAACCTCACTATAAGAACATACTAAATTCTGAAAGATTATGATTTCAATGACTCCCGCATTTCACCAGATTTCAAGTGATCAATGATTTCCACTGAAAGATACGCTGCTAAATGAGATTAGCAGAATGCTTTCTCAAATCGGTATCACACATCATTAGTTCATGAATCTTCCCCAAAATCCACTTTAGAATTCCAACT
>JAPYYZ010000079.1:0-29915 GCA_030522705.1 Eretmocerus eremicus | reverse complement strand
TGATACTTTTTCCAATTTCTACCCCTAATTCCTCGCAAATACATGACGCGCCTACTGAATTAGCTCCCAGTATCTTGCTTCCGTCAGTGAAGATAGATACAGCACCGTTTCGGAGTACGTAATCATTTATAAGATGATTTGGATTTCCGTTTCCTTCAAGTTCTCTACCGAATTTTACATCACATTCTATCGTCGGATGCTAAATATCATAATCGAACATGTAGAAATTGTAATGCTCGCGTTTCTCGATATTTTCAACTAAAGGTATGATTGCATCAATAGTCTTTTGTAGTAGACGCTTTCTCGGAGAGGCCTGATTTTTCCTGTAGAATTTATTTATTCTGTTACTTACATTGAGGCTGCTATTTGTCAGAACTTTCGATAAATAAGTTGAACATAAATACGTTGCTCTGTCTCGAACAATTACGAGCTTAGCTTCTGCGAGGAGAATATTGGTTGGGGTGCTTATTCTATACCCTAGTGAAAATCTTACAGCAGCGTATTGAATTTTCTCCAATTTCTCAATATCAATTTTTTTCTTTGGATAATAGATGAAGATCGCATAGTCTATCAGTGATCTTACATATGACTTATACAATTGTAGCAAGGTATGTGGATCAGCTCCCCACCAAGTCCCCTTCAAAAATTTGATGATGTTCATTGCCTTCAAACTCCGGATTTTGACTGATTCTATGTGCTGTGTGAAGTTCATCCTATAATCCATGATTACACCAAGGCATCTAGTAGAGGAGCTTGATTTTATGGATGCAGTACCAACATTAATTTCTACTTCGCCCGGTTTTATGCCCTCATTATTAGAATGAATCAGAACAGTTTTTTCGTCAGAAAGTTCGAGTCCGATTCCTAATAAGTTCTCTTTCATTTTCGAAATTGATTTCTCTATGAGAGACTTACGGCTGCCCAGAGATTTTCTCTTGACGACAATACACGTGTCATCTGCAAAATTTGAAACTATAGCAGTCTTTGGTAAGTCTTTTTGTATCAGAACCGACCAAAGGAAGTAAAAAAGTGGACTTGGTACGCCTCCTTGTAAGCCCTTGTATGCATTTCTATATTCATCAGAAATAGAATCAGTGTAGACGCGTCTGCCATGGAGGATGAACTCTACAAATGTAATCAGATTCGCGAGGCAATTGATAGCAGATAAAGTTTCAAGGAGTATCTCAATATCGACGTTATCAAACGCATTTTTCACATCCAAAAAAGCACCTAACACATGTTGTTTGGCGTCTAATCCTTCGTCTATAGCAAGAGTGAGATCAGTTAAATTATCAATGCAAGATTGCCCTTTGCGAAAACCCGATTGAGAATGAGGCAACAATCCATTAATCTCAACATAGTACTGAATACGTTCAAGTCGAATCGTAATTTTGCGACTGACGCGAATCACTGGTTTTGAACGATGATCTTATGTTCTTTCGAATAATTCTCTCAGAGGTGGCCAGCACGAAAATTGGAAGTCAAATTTATAGCCTCGCACCTATGATAGACTCTATACTAATGCTTTTGCTTTATTAAAGGTATTTCGAGCCTCAAAATCGAGTAAAAAAGGAGATTTAACACGCATGAGTGATGTCATCAAAGACCCAAAATCTATGAATGTTTTCGAACGAGTAATTATTGAAAAAACTGAATGGTAACCAACGAAAACAATCGAAATTGTCAATCGTGGTTGTTCTCGTCGACCAGTCACTCGCACTCAACACTGGCTACCCCTTCATACATATTCACGCTCGCGCACAGGGTGCGATGCGGGCGCCGCGTCGCATTTATCGCTCGTATTTTTGAGTCCTGCCAGCCGCACCAGCGCGTCGTGCAAGTTGCGCGTCACCCATGAAAATGCGAATTTTCCCGCTCGCACCTGTGCACGGCTTTGATATCGTCCACCCGCAAGGCTCCACTCGCGCGCATAAATCGGTCGAGCAAGAGGCACCCTGGTCAAAGTTTCACTCGTTCCGAGATTCGCCGTGACGTGCCACGATACGCCTCGACAAAGTGCGGTTCGGACCCAAAGTGACGGACGCCGGGAGTATAACTTTTTTGCGGCATCGGTGCTGCGGAGGCTGAAATATTCGAGACGCGCATTATTATGCTGCCTCTCGCGCGTCGTTTCCGCTCCCGCAGGCTGTTACTCAGACGTGAATATCTGATCCGAGCTTTTTGCCCTCGGTGAACGTCGCTATGTACTCGCGTGTGCTTCCTATTCGTATTTGGTGCGAATGAGCAGTGTTTGCGTGTACTGCGACTGAGCGAACTCGCCCAGTTGGCACATAAACTCGGAGAGCCTGGTGTGCTCTGTTTCGTCCGCGAGTAATTCGCGCGGATATCATAGTTTTGACGAGATATAGCGCCGCGCCGTCGTGAATATATATATGAGATATGATTCAGAGCGATGCACTGCTTTTGTTCAGAGGTGCGTCGTCACTCTAGGCGAAATTGGATTTCGCAAGTGGTGGATGGTGTCGAGATACGTGTTGAGCTTGTTCTATATTGGAATTCCTGGTAGAAATCCGAAAATGAGATGGCCAAAAACTAGCTGTAAATAACCGATTTCTGGACAGTTAGACCAGAACGCGCCCGGTTTTGGCACATTTCTGGCAATTTTTATTTTCATTTTCTACCAGGGAAGGCTTGAAAGACTTGGAAGGCAAACTTTGTCCGGGAGAGCGATGCTGTTTCGTTTGAATTGCTACGTTTTCCGCGGTGAGGCCTACCGGCGGGCTCCATCAAGCTCCCACAAAGTCCAAGAAGGATCTGTTGCTCAACGAGTTTTTTCGATGGGGTCGGTAGTAGCGAAAGAATATTTTCTGCACGGGTTATGGGTTATGGATTAGTGGTCAAAAGTATCTTTGCGCGACTTTGCATCTCAGGAAACAATTTCTTAATTTTCAACGCCGCATGCGCAGCGGAAGTGTTGAAACATGATGTCAACCTCGTGCAATATCAGTCTACGATCGTAATTGAGATGCTGGAAATTGCTTTCGAATGATGCATTAGAATTGGAGAATCTTGAGGGACTACACATGTACAGTACAGTCGCGTGCACTGAAACTCGTTCTGTAATTCTCCTCGTGGACAGTTCTTGTACGTTAATACGTCTTCCGTTCCAGCGATGAAATGAGATAGTTTTCTTCGCAGAGCTGTCTATTTCTCACTAGAAGATGCAACATCATCTTATTTCGCTCAGTCGTAAAGTTAGAACTTGGTAAGGGCATTGTATCGTGTAACTTTGGGAAAGTGAGTCGGCAAAGTCGTAACGAAGATGTAAAACAATGGCACTTTGAGTTAACTTATAAATCTAATTTTCAATGCCCACGACTGTCATTCTCATATTTTGTGACATTTCAACGAGTCGGCATATTTTATATGCGGTAAGTATACTCAGCATGCCCCCCCCCCCCCTCCGAAGCCATTTTGCTCATAACTTTGTCCCACCTGAATATTTTTGAACGTCTCTTAGTGCATTTTGAAGCTTCATCCAAGAACTTTCAAATGACCTGAAGTAAGTTCAATTTGGTCCAAACGCAGCAGAATTATCTTAAATCTACGAAAAGATGATTGTTTGCAAGTTTGGTGGTGGGGGGGAGGGGGGGGGGTGCCCAACATGTCCCCATTCCCTATTTACATAGAGTTGCACCGCAATGACGGAAAAAAGAGCAAAGAGTGCTTTGATCGCCGTAGGAAGCGGGTTTGGAGTTTTCTGACAAACCAAAATGCTTATTTCATCATGTACCGAGGTACTGATGACAATTTGAGTGCCCAATAAGGTCTTACTATGCCCATATTTGAGTTAAGCATATGGGAGCAGAGTGGTTACACCCCGCAAAAAGCCGACCTAGGCTTCGTATTTTGCTCATAAGAATGGTCCAGATCGAAATTTTGGAATTTCAACGAGAGGATTTTGAAGGTCTTGGTGGAGAATTAAAATGCGTCCACAAACATTCAGATTGGTTCCAGCCAAACATTTTTGGCAGAACTTTGGGTAAAAAATATTTCTCAGGTGCGCAGTTACGAAAAATATAAAAAGTCACTTATATCGAGTTAGGAAACACAAAAATTGGTTTGGGTCGGTCAAAACTATCTAGTCCCTCTATTTCTAACATAGAGGGACTAAATGGTTTTGACCGGCAATAACAAACATAAAAAAAAAAAATCGCCCCAAGGTCGAGGGATGCCTGTTCTCGAGATTCCCATATGGGGGCGTGTTGGGTACACTTACCTTACCTCAAGATTACATGGACTCGACTGACAAGTTTTTGAGAACATCAATGTGTCAAATCAGTATTGCTAATAGAGACACTTTCTCTACAGAAGATGTTTATTTCAGTCCCGCGGCGAAAAACTCTGAACAAATTGCTTAGAATGATACAGAATACTGAGAAATTGATATTTCGCATGAAAAAAGTGGATACCTGAATCTTATCAAATCTAACCCAATTGCACATTCATCGACATGGTCGAGTTTGCAATTTTATCTTCAGAAGATGGAAACAATATCCAGAACGATGCACACCAATCTTCTTTCCCAATATACACGCAGAAGATGTCAATTCACGTTGTCAACACCTCGTTCGCGGGATCCTCCCACTCTCATCCATTCACCACACTATATACACCATATCGCTAAGCCAGCGGCAAAATCCAAGGCTCACACCAGATCTCAAGAAGCAATCAGCGCTAATCCGATCGTAGCTCGGCTCCACCTCTGCCGCTCTCTCAAGCAACTCCATTGGAGCCAAAGCAGCTTGTCGTCCCTCAGAGACTAACGCCACACTGTAATCACACAACGCCCCGAACGCACATACGCTTGCGCGAGCCCTTGGCTTCGAACGCCGCGAGCTTGCGGCGTCTTTAATCTGCAACACGATAGTCGTTCTACACAATGTACGAGGAGAGCGAGTTTGCCCATACCGTTGCGGTACACGTATAGCCGTGTAGAATCACGCGCGCGTATCGGCTTGCATAATGCGCAAATATTTTGGCAGCGGGCGCCAATGGCCGGAGCTTTCGAAACGTCCCGCGCAACGTGCAAGCTCCGCGTGTAGCTCGCTCGGGGAGCTGTGACAATGCGGCGCGCGACCTTGCTTGTGTTTCTACTACGAGCTTCGAGATAATCGACTGAGACAGGCTTGCGTCATCTGTATATGTGCATCGCCGTTGCAACAAGAGCTTTGGCACGGAGTAGTTTGCGCTTTTTTAGGAGAGCTTGCGATGAGCTTGCAGTCGTGTAACACGAATGAAATGGTCAACGCGCTGCGAATCGATGAATTTGGTCTTTGATTTTGGGATACGTAATGAGAACGTCGGGTTCTTAACTTTTGTAAGATAAGTGTACTTTGATATGTATGATACGGGTCGAAGGAAAATATGAACTTTGAGACATCTATTGTGAATGGGTTCTTGATCAGCAGTGGAGCTCGTGATGAACTGAGCTCACAATCATGATTCAAAATCAATGGATTGCTGGGTTCGATGCTATGTTTGCACCACTCGAGCAATTTTCATTGTAAATTCCATAGGCAAATTTCAATTGAGTGCTCCACGTGCCAGACTGCCAGCAATTATCAAAAGCTCGATCAAAATGCAAAGAATTTCATCGAATGGAACGTTCCGTTTGATTCCCAAGCCCTGTGAATTTCCTCGCGCGCTCGCTCGGACGAATCAATATGAGTCCCACCAATATTGAGCTCTTCTCTTGCAATACACACTCACAGCCTGGAAGCAATCCTGCCCCTAGCCATTTATTTCCTATCGATGACTTGATGAACCTCAGTTTCTTCTTATATATCACTACTCATGCTATCGAATCATCGATTGATACAGTACTGAATGGGTCGGACAGGGTAATGAGGTGGAAATTTCTCGAATCGAGTCTCATCCAATCATGAATACTTTCAACTGTTTGTCGCGAATTCTCAATGACAATTTCTTTCTCTCCGCCATTATGGATATCTACACATTTGATCACAGCGAGACAGCCGTGGATCGAGGCTAAAGAATCATCTCTTTCTGCGCCACGCCAGAAAATTCTCGCGTGCCAGGGGCGTGTCTTGTGTGTAAAATATCTATCTGACTATTCCACTTGATCTCACTGAAATTGGTTCACCGTCACTATCAGCTTCGGTCGAAAATGTTATGGCAAATGTTCAAGTTCACATACAGTGTAATTTCGATAACTCGAAGTGCTTGCTTGGTCCCTTTCGGCTCTCATGCCTTATTACATGTCTCTATGACTCGGAGTCCCGAGTACTCGAACTTTTTTGAAGTCCCTTGCTTTTTGAGTTATCGAAGTTCCACTGTATTAGATGAAAGTTCATTAAAATTGAGAGAATGACTAGTTGAAGTGTGCCGCGGCTCGTACAGGGCAAGATGCTCGAATGAAGCAATTGAACAAAAACAGCCTGTCCCGAGTAGACTTGGGAGCCGCGCAGCTCGGAGCTTGCGGGCAAAGGCCTCTCGACTCGAGACCGAACTCGAGTCAAAACAGAGCGAGCTGTATGGTTAACCGCAAGCATCAAACGCATGCCCACGTGGCGCCGAAAGCCGTTAACTCGAAGCAGGTCCTCGAGTGCCGATATCTATGCTCGCTCGCGTTAAAGCTCGCCTCCCTCTCTTCTCGCCTCTGCTCCTCCGCAATTCTGCACGAGCTTCGCTGCTGACGTCGTCGTCTCAAACGGGTCGTCACGCTACCTCCTGTGCGACGTTTTCTCTCTTTCTCTAACATCGGCTATGTCTCATACTCTGAGCACTGATCCTTCTTTTTTTTTCTATACGTGTGCCCTGGTTAGGTGCTCTTTGCGCATATCCTGGTTCTACTTATAAAGACGGTGACTCATCACAAACTCCTAAAAGCATGAGCGGGGCTTAGAGGCATGCTCTCCAATTAAAAAAGTCCACATTGATTTCCATGTAGGAATTCTAGGTGGAATCCTCCCAGAAGTAAACATGGAAACACTCCAGAATTTCCACGCAATTTCATCTGGACTTCACGGAAGATTCATCTGGATTCCAAGATGAAATTCCAAGGTAGATTCTCACGTAGAAATCTGGCACTTTTCACTTTTGAGTAGCAGGTTACTACCTGAAAATTCATGTGGAATCTATAGATAAAATCCACATAAAATTCACGTGGAAATGTGTCACTTTTTACAGGAGAAATCCTTGTGGACTTTTTCGATCCAAACATCAGTCATCCGTGAAAATATTGCGGCCAAAGACAATGTAGAATCTCAGTGGTGATAGAGAACTTGGTAATGATTACCGGAATCGAAACCGCCAAGGAATTTTAGTGTCGTCGTCGCATAGCGAGAATGCTGTACAGACTGGAAGGATATCGATACGTGATTCTCAAGCATCACATTCGTGATGCATGACGATAGCACCGAGTGAAAGGAAAAACTGTATTAGAAGTCTGTTGAGTATTTATGAGAAAAATCTATTTATCTAGGCGTCCTATGCCCCTCTGATTTCGAGAAGGTTCCTCGTCCAATTGCATCATACTGAAGTTTTTCGAATACTTGTTTCATCGTTATTGAACTTCGAAGTAAACTTCAATGCAATTCTTCCAATCAGATTCTCCCTACAGAATCGGGAAATTAATCTTCCGCAATAGACCTCAAAAATGTTTTGTAATCATATCGAACAACAAATGCTCTTTCCAATCAAGAATTCCACCAGCGCTGGCAGAGATTCATTAATTTACCTCTCCATTGTACTCTCTGCTCGCGATTTTTACGATTCATTATTCCAGGACAATCGCTCCCCCGCGAGCCAGAGCCGCAAATAAAACTCGCCGCTGCCGCGCTCCAACAATAAAGCCTGAATTAAAAGGGGCGCCGCGAATCGCTGCGGATATCATCTCTCCCTCGAGGGCTCAATTCGCGAAAAAAGCAGCGCCCGGCCCTCATTATTCTCACCCGCTCACTTGGCTCACAGCGCACTAACCCTCCCTTCATGCAGAGTTTGCTCTTCATCTCGGTCGCTCTTTCGAAACACACACACACACACACACACACACACACACACACACACACACACACACACACACACACACACGCGCGCACTCACACACTTACACCTATTCGAAGATCTATATCTCTACGATCGACACTTGACAATACGGCACGGTAATTCTGGATGCGGAGTGTTTTGAATCTTATGGTCGCCTACGAGGTCGCGGGCCAAACAATTTTCAAAACTGTCTTGTGCTTCACCTGACAGAGGGCGTGAGTTTTCACGCAAGTGGTCCAAATGTTCGTATATATCTCTCGGCCTATGGCAACAACGGTATCGGACTGGTCGTCGCCAAATCCACATTTAGATGAGATGGATTCAGGCTCCTAGGAGTTCCGTAATCTCAACAACCCAACACAGGTTCGAGAAGCGTCAAAGTACTGTCTTGGTTTTTCGAAAAACCACGATGTTATTATGTCTTTCTGGCCTGCAGCAGTCATTATAGCTAAAACAATCTCATGTTCTATATCAATCAACGAATTATCCCGACCGTATGGGTCATATAATTTTATTTCATTAAAAACAAGTCAAGGAGTTTCGGGATGTCAAATTTGGTAGGGTTTATTTCAATTTGGGATTTATTTCTCGATCTAAACGCTGCGAGAGTTTTACATCCTATGCTTCCATCACGCGTCTACACTCATGAGGGTTCTCAGATCCGATCGACCTTCTTTTAATCGTCAAAAGTTGGGTACGTCATCACAAATTTCTTTTCTGATAAGCCCTTTTGCGGATGTCTTGATGCCACCCGGGCGGCTCTTCAGAAGCGTTGATTGGCGCGCTCGCTCTAATCCAACTTTCGTTAATTATGCGCTGGAAACTCTGAAGCCGTCTTCAGCCAAGACCTTCGATACCTGCGCTTTGCTTTCACCAACTCGCATCTCGTACTGACGGCAAATCTCGCACAAACACTACGCTACGGGATATCTCTGCGTGCCTTTGATTTCCCGCGTCGCAAAGAATCTTCCTAAATTGCGCTTGTACTGTACATCGCAGTCTGACCCGATGTCGAGCTGCTGCAGAGCGCACAGCAAAATTGCATTTCGCTGGTACGCTTTCAGGAATTTGCGCCGCGATGCAGCTTGATTTTCTATACAGAATTGGAACGCCAGGGAGAAATACTCGCGCTGGATATTGGCTGGCTTCTTAGGGTCTGAATGAAATTCTGCATAGCTCGGAGCTCTCTGAACATTCATTCTTTGGTCTTTTCTGTCATCTTCTCAAATTCAGCCGGGTGGTAAGTTCACATAGCAAATTTATTTGATTCGTGTTCACGAGTCTAAATTTCAGCATATATCATGACGATAATTTTGTACTCGCTGAGACGGGAAACAATGAAAATTAAAGGGACCCGAAATCGTGTGTCTTTTTCAAGGATCATTGTTAAATTTGATCAGTTCTCACTCACTCATAAGAAAAACGAAGAAACAAAACAA
The DNA here is from genome assembly GCA_030522705.1 of Eretmocerus eremicus. Taxonomy (NCBI): domain Eukaryota; kingdom Metazoa; phylum Arthropoda; class Insecta; order Hymenoptera; family Aphelinidae; genus Eretmocerus; species Eretmocerus eremicus. Next base: position 20,445 of record JAPYYZ010000079.1, on the reverse strand, counting down.
TAATATCTTCTCGACCGATTGACTTTGTATTCAATCGAGGTTTTCGTTAAAATAACCAAGCGATGATATCATCAGGACTCTTGTTCGTTTGAAACCATTATCCTCTCATCGACAAGGTGACTTCAGACGGAGTTTCCGTAGTGTCCGTTCAATTGAGGAGGCAAGTTTGCGCGCTATACACCGGAAAATCCCAGTGGGTCTCTGTTTGTCTAGATACTGCGAGTCAGTGTTGCTTGGCGCAAAGCATTCGCTTGCTGCAATGCTCGGCCGATATCGTCCAAGCCCGAGTTATACACGTTCGAGAAATGCCAGAATCTGTCTGCATTATACATGCAGTGAACAATGCGAGCGATACGACTATCTTGGATCACATGAATGTATCTGTGTCTCGGTTTAATCTATTCTGTAATTTGTTTGGCCCCTCGGATAGTCCAGAGCTGATCCGTAGCAATCTATTTTTGAGATCAATGTGAAGAAAGTATTAGCTACCATCTGTTCAAAAAAATGATACATTCCAAAATAATTTCTTCTTGGAGACGTGTAAGAAACTCTTGTGTTCGTTTTGTAGACATCGAAGATTGAGATATCCAAATGAGAATCGTGTGGATTTGGAAACAACTACATAGCTGACACAGCAAAGGAAATTTTGCTAAGTGCACATATTGAAATCTTTTTGGTTTTCCCAAAAACTTGAGATATTTTGAGCGCTCAACGGGGCTTGAAAATAGGAGTGACTGTGCTGCAAGATGGTATCACCGACTGAAACATCCGATTTGATACGAGAGCTCAACTTGTTTCAATATTGTTGGCATTGAAGAGTTTAACTCTGATAATATTCGTCGAAAACTCTGTAAACTCAGCCTTGCTCAAGTGCATCTCGCGAAACTATTTTTGAGTACTCGCATAATTGTTTCGGCTTTAGAACTTTGTAAAGTCTCAGCACTCTTGTGGAGCTCAACTTCCGCGGAAGTGCTTATACTTCGCTTAATGAATTTGTTGGGAGTACGAGATAATCAGTTTATCCAACTTGGAAATCCATGACGAGATTCATTTTTTTCCAGGAGATGATTGTTTCTATGTCTTTTTCCAAATACAGCTCCGTTAAAAAATTAAAAAAAAAAAGGCCCATCACTTAGACGGCTCTAAACTAGAATTATGCAAGTTCATTTTGGAAATTTCAAAGAGTCGAGTTAAGGGGGTTTGGGTGGTTTTTTTCCTAACAATAGATATTGCTGAAATTTTGCATACTGGAAGATTTCATGGGTTTTAAGAATATGTCAAAATTTCAAGAGGGTCTTCAACCTAGATTCCGAGATATTAACCCTCCAAATTTTGACAATTTACACCGGAAAGATGGGGATTTCAACTTCTGCCTTGAATATCATAAAAACAGACCAATAGAAAAATCTGAAAAAATCCGTACTGGTAGCTCATAATAAGAGTAAAATCCCTGTGAAATTGCGTGGAGATAATGAACCTGGTTTTGGAGATATGTCATTTCACAATAATTACATCAATGAATAAATCGAGCAAAAACTTGAAAAACTAAATATTTCTGAAGTTTATGGTCTTGAGAGCATTCATGTCGAGTTTCATCTAGATTGGTGGTTTCACTCGAGAGATATTCAATTTCTAAAATACTCTTTGGCGTTTGTCTCTCTTACATTCAGCTATCTGTCTCTCTCTTACCGCGTGAACCACCTTAATGTAGGTTGCTTGAGATGATGACTATCTCACGGGAAAAATCCAACGGTATTACCTAAGAGAATAGATGATCTTGAATGATCCCGAAGAATTATTCCGAAAGGTAATTACCTGCAAGCGTATGCAGCTAGCAGTATACCAATTGGAAATTCGTGGAATCCGAAAGATATTTCCTTATATGGTTCTGGTTATGATGCGTCCTTTTGATCTGTGCTCAAAATGTGCTGCTATAACTGTTGAAAACTTTTTCACATCAAAACTTCGCTATCTCTGCAAACTATCTTACTGCCAATCAGTGGGTTTGCATTCACAGCAACATCCCAACATCGATGACCTCGATTCACAAAACTCTATAAGCAAAAGTCGATATAGAGGAACCTTTGCTTCAACCCTGTATCACCGCATCAACAGATGGCATCGATTGATACGCGCCTTTGTGTCGAAAGAGGTGAACAATTCAGTGTTCACCTGATTTAACACGTGTTTGATACTGACAGCGCCTTGGCCGCCAACTTGCGACATTATTCCGTCTCCAGAATTAAACACGGATGGGACGAATCCCATCTATAGTTCCGACGTGTTCTGAAGCCGCCCGTTCGTTTCTCATGCCTTCTGAACTTTTACGCTGTTTCCGGTGCGGTAATCAGATAGACCGCGACCTGCTCACTACTCATTATTTTTCCGGTCACTTTCACTTACACACCGACGGTATATGTCATCTGAGGATTTTTGAGCGCGCCTCATTATTCTTGAGAGCAGCATACGAATTCAGTTTTTTTGTCCTCAAATTTGTGTACGAGCACACTAGCTTTTTCATTTGTGCTCTACTTGCTCGACATATGATGAAGTTTCTCTGTTTGTTCTTCCCTAATGCGTATAGATTTTTGGTGATCTATAAGTCTCTCGATCTATATTATTTGATCTCATATAAATCAATATTTCTGTCGGCCTAGGGTCTCTTTAATATTCTTGATTCGTCGCCTCTCCAACAGAACTGTCGTCTGGTTATTTAGATTGTTAATCTGAATGCATCTATTTGGTGTTATGTCAATGCATTGGAGGAGCACAATTATTCAAGTATATTTGAAGGATTATAGTTGAAAAGATTTGAGGAAGATCTTTACGATCATGTTTTCGTCGTGAATGTAGTGCTCATGACATTGTGTGCGCAAAAACCGATTGATCCATAGAAGAATAAATATTATTCTCTTTATTAACACGTTCGTTGCGTCGGGGCCCACCGGCGAACACCGCGGTTCTTTTTCGTCCAGCTCATTTCGGCTCGTATCGGCTGGAAAACTTCATCAAATGATGACCAATTTTATTGATTCATTCAACTTCAAACCTGAATAACAGACAAAAAATTTTCATCCACGTTCTGTCAATTTCGTTTGAGTGGGACTGTCTCATTCACGTCCTCTAGAAAGTAATTAATTAAAACCCGGCTCCGCAGCAAACGTGTTAAGAAAGAACCATTTCTTGAATAAATTATTTCCCAATTAAGGACTATGGTAAATGTGCATGAATTTTCGACGAGAGTGTTTTATACTTGGGAACTGATTCATCGTTGATAGTATCTCGTCAGATGTGTGACAACCTGACCATGTAATTACCTCGTCATGATATTCAAAGGAGGTCGCTTCAGAAGCTGGGAATTCATCTTTAATTTCTTTCTGATAAGGTGGCGGGACTTTTGAGTTCTCCCTGGCTGAAGCTTGATTACTTTGGCTCAAAATCCATCTCTCTGCTCTCTTATTTGTCGCTCTGAATCCTGCCCTAGATCTGGTTTTATCTTTGTGAGGGACATTTTGATTTTGGCAGACTCCATTTTCATTGTCAGTCTCGGTTTCATACATCCAAGATTGAGTACACCCGTTAAAAGAAAGAAGAATCCTTGCATCTACATAGAAGTAATCGTAGTGTTCAACTTGGAATTGCAACCCTCCGACAGGATGGAAGTCGTCTAGATAATTACAACAAAGTCTTCCCAGGGATTCCTCTCATATGTCTCGAGTATTCTTCAGATCCAAACACTCTTTTGTATCTGCGCCATGTTCCTATCGAACGGGTGTTCTCTTCTCTGCAGCTGTTTCTTATATTTATCCCCAAGAATTGTGTTCCGCCGTCGGGTAAGAATACGGTGAAGTGACTCTGATGAACAAAATATATGATATTGGTCACCGCGTCCTTCAAACGTCCTTTGCGTTGTATTTGGTATGCAGAAACCACACATATGCGTTCTTTCCATTTGTCAATTTCGCCAACTTGAACCCTCTAATACTTGCATCGAGTTCATCGCTACCAGACCAAATTTCTGTAAGAATAATACATCACCCGTAGCAATGTCGGACACGACCACAGATGAACAAAGACGAACGCTGGAGATATCATTCACAGGCCATCATCCAAAGTCTCGAGCAATGCTTTTAATACGATGAGAAAAGTTTTTATGGTGAAGCGCACAGAAGTGGCCGGAAAGGCAGATGGAAAGAATGGCTCTCGACAAATGCTGCTCACATTCTTGACTCTGACTCCTGACTAATTTTTTCGCCCAACTTTTTGCATCTCTTCAAAGTCGAATTACGGCTCTTTCATTTTAGTTTGGACTCTGACAGAGCGTAATTCAAGAGGAGACTTTTTCCCTCAGTCTTTTTTGCCAGGCGGTAACCTGTTGAAACACACGGTCTTTTGCAGATTGGAGCCTGAAATCCAGTTTTCTCTTCATTCAATCAATTGTGTGCCTGTGGACTTTTTTTTATAGGATCAAAAGAAAATCTCTAATTCTTTCCTCAGCTGACATCTGGTAGTCTAATTCAGCTTGGAAAGAATAGCTACAAGTAATCAATGAGTTTAGTGTGATCATAGATCATTCCCCATCATTTGAGGTTAGTTTATATATAGAACGCAATCTTATCATTTCGAATGACACTATGCTCTCATTTCTACTCGTACTAATATACTACAACAATCGATTCCCGGCCATAATCATCGTGACACAAATATGCCAAGTACGCTTTGCAGACATTCATTCTGCATTACAACCCTCGAGCTGACTACAGTACATACTCTCGATGCCTCAAATAAAAAGGTTTCGATTGTAAGATATCCATCTACAGAAGCAGGGCTGTGCAGCTCGGATAGCGAAGTCGTTAGGTAATATCTAGAGGAAGGCAACTTGTAATTATTCCGTATCTGCGAAACCCAATCCCAGCAGGTCCGGCCTGTTTGTGCTATTCGAGCGTGGAATGGAGCTTCCTAAGCGAATCTTCCCCTTGTCTCTATTGACGCTATTCGCCTTGCCAGCTTCTGTTCGTATTGCAGGCAGCCTGTAATGGAGGCAACTCGAGCCTCGTTGAATCTTGATGTCCCTCGTTGCAGATGCTAATTTCCGTTGCCCTTTTTTCGATCGACTTTTCCAAACTTAACAAGTATTCTATCTTGCCTCGTTGCATCCTCGGGCTTCTTCATTCTTTCTCGTTACCGATTCGTAATGCGTACTCCTCTAAACCTAGCCATCTTCTTTTATCGCCGACAGACTCTGAATTGCATCTCATGAGCTCGACGGTCCAGACAATTTCTATTGAATTCTTTCCCAAATCGTTGGAGGAACTTGCTGATTTTCCCTTTGCTGCATGAATAATATACAATTTTATCGAGGAACCCTCTTACATTTATTCATTCTCACGTTTCGATCATCAGCACGTCTTCCTCCTCATCTCGTTCCGGAAGTCCAATGGTCTTAGATCCTTCCCTTCCATTCTATATAAGTAAGAAATAGACTCATCAGTCTTTTCTAAGCTCGTTGGTTGTCTGAATTTATTCCACGAGTTAATTCTTCCCTTTCAAAATGACGTACATTTCCAAATGAAGTTTGATGTTCCTCGACTAATGGATGATGGTGAATTATATCGATCCAGAACTGTATCGAGTGACTTAGTTTCGATCTATAGAGAGTCGCGGAATAACTTACGAGATTATTCACGGTGCCATGCGAGAGGAGATATCTTTCAAATGCCCAGATACCATACCATGATGAATTAATCGACAGACCACAACGTTCCTGCCGAATTAAATGAAGTGCATGATGTATAAATGCTCTGGGAGTCGCCACATGAATAACTCGTTACACTCGATTGCCCGGAAGTATTTTGGATTTATAGCTTTGCGCATGAACAATGTATGAAAGATCCATTGAGCAATTCATCAAACGGGTCTTATCACTATACAGTTTCATAACGACGATGGCAGAACTTTATTCAACTCGTGTTAGCTCAAAATGATATATTTTCACTAATTCAGCTGGTACGCTGAGACCACAATTCTCATATTGCTCTTCTTCTCAATTCCCGTCTGGATAAAGCTCTAAAGAGCAGGTGCCGAGACGTAAAACTAAGAGATTAAGTCTTCTTCTCCATTCACACGAACCGGACGATAATCTCTCGGGCAAAACGCAGGCAATGAAATCGCAAGAAGCGAGCCAATTCTAGCGGCGCTAACAAAGCGGGAGTCCAGATATGACAAACGTGTCTCGTTCGTAACCAGTGATGTCACGGGGGGATACAACTAGTTCGCGCGCCGTGCAAAGACAACACGATATAGAGCAGTTTGTATAACGAGGAAGCCTTTTGCTAGCGCGTAACAAAGGCGGAATAACGCGGGCGAATACATTGATCAGCGAGCCTGTATTCCCCGCGCTAGCTGCTCGTCGTATCTTATGCTCGGCAAAAAAGACTGACTAGACGCGGAAAATCGCACCTTTTGTCGGCGACAGACCCCGAGCGGCACGTACTCACGCGAATCCATCGCCGCACGAATGCACACGAGGCTCTTAGCTCCGCCGCCGACGTCGAACTCGACTATGCGCGTGTTCCTCCCTTCTTATCTGAGACTCTCTCAGGACTACTCTCTTCGCCTCGAGCAAACGTATCTACATCACCAGTCCACTATCTCATCTTACTCTTTTTCCGGAAAGGGTGTATTAGTAGATTCCAATTCCATTTTCTGCACTCAAATTGAGTTATAACTTTTCGCTTCACTCCACGATTAGACATTTTCTCGTGTGATCTTGTATTTTGTTTGATTTCAAGTTTCATTCGAGATAGGTTTATACGTGAGATAAAATTATTACTCTGTCCTCGTAGACATGCGAACCATTGAAATGATATACATAATAACATTAATGATCACAACAGAGCGTTGTAGTATGATATTGTTTCTTAACCCGGGACCCACACACCTCCGAGAAAGAACGTAAACTACACGTGGGGTGTAGAATAGCCCACGGATAACTTGCCTCGCATTCATGAGCCGTTTAAGGCCATGTAAAAGCTCTATCTTGCCAACATTCATCAGAAATTGATTTAGAATAAAACAAAACAATGTTTCGAAAAAGTAGCTCCAATCCGAACTGCATATTGGTATGATGCACCACTGTGTGAAATTTTGGAGTGACTCGCGGGAGGCTCTTGGAGTAATCCCAACTATGGTGCACAGTGGTGAATTCTGCTAATACGAAGTTCGGATTGAACCTAGTTTTTCGAAATATTATTTTATTTTATTTCAAATCAATTTATGATGAATGTCGGTAAGGTAGAGCTTCTCGTTTCTCTTGAGATGTCGACTTCAAACCTGTTCACATATCTCTTTTAGAGCTCGCTTTAGAATTTCTAGTATGTGCCATCGAGTTTGGCGACGACTTTCAACGACAAATTAATCGAAGGAAAAATTCATTTTTGGATTTGAAGTGCATGTATGTCGTAGGCGTCCAGAAAAATCAGGCGTTAAGCTTGAAGCCTAGGCGTCGGAATCTGGGTTCAAGACCCTCCTGAAATTTTGATATGTTCTTCAAACCCATAAAATCTCCCAGTATGTAAAATTTCAGCGATTTCTATTGTTAGGAAAAATACCGCCCAAACCACCTCAAGTTGGCCTTGGGGTGCATGACAAGCCAAGACCACCGTGTATGGTTTCCGGGTTAAATTCTACGCTCAAGTTTGGGTCTCTTATTCGCAGATCTAGTCTTTTTCTTAGTGTTGTCGTGACTAGTCTCCTCATGACGGGAACGTGAGATATGTTACTTATATTAACCGATACATAGCTTGGTCAAAGTTCTCCGAGCCTGTTAACTACGAAGAAAAATAAAATGACGAGAAAAACGTGTGGCTACTACACCAAAAGTGCACTTGAAAATTTTCTCACTGCTAATTCGCGGGTTTTTCATATTTTAGCATATCTCATATTTAGCATAACTCACGGTTTCTTCACTTTCTCTGTTTCAGGTAAGAGATTTACTCGCTCTGCATCTGAATAGCGTGAGTGTTATCAAAATTCAGTCCCACTTATCCCTCATGAGATTGGGAAACTCGAACTGGATCGTAAATCATAAACTTTTATGGAAGTGCAGAGCGCAGTAGCACAATTGCTATTCTTTCCGTGCCCCAATCTCACGAATAGATCAACGTCGTAATCTGAGCGAGGAGTGATTCAACAGATTGCCAGTTCCCAGCAGTCGATTCGGAGATTTATAAAATCCTTCCAACGTGCGTCGTCGAGGTTATATACTCTCCAACAAGCATCTCGCTCGTTCGAAAATTCTCCGACGAAGAAACTCCTCGCCCCAAAAATTCTCTCGAAAAAGTACAGATCTCGATCTCGAGAAAATTCCACGGGAAGTATAGCGGAGGCACGCTCTCGCAAAAATTGCCCTGCTGAACTAAGTAATGCCAAACATCAGAGCTGCGAAAATGCGAGGAGACGCGAGAGGCGGTGAACCTACCAGCGACTCTCTTACTCTCTCTTTCTCCTCTTCGTCCCACTTTTGCCCCTACGGAGAAAGAGCGTCGCCCCCGCGGGGCTCGCGCCAAGGAACAGCCGGAGCTTTTCTCGCTCAAGAGGAGCAACAGGCTCGCAGGCCGCGCGCGCGCGTATCGATCCGCAAGCTCGCAGAATTTCGTCCTCCATACTTGCACCCTCCTTCCTCGCGATGCGTACGAGCTTTCAGAATCGTACTTCGCTCACGAGAGTCTGTATACTCGAGCGGAAGTGCGTGAGCGAAACGGATTCCGTTGGCAGATCGACGATAACCCGATTACGCGAGGTCGTCGAAGGAAATCTTCGTCTTTGTGAAATCGATATATACTGGCTCTTGAATTGAGAGATCCTCTGCTTTCCATCTTTACGAATTGTTCGTTTTTGCCATGTTGATGATCTCATTCAACCGCAAAGATGTGCTCACAAACAGGGCTTTCACGGAACGATAAGCTGTCTCGTTTGTCCCTTTTTCCTCGGCCACCTGTAATCGAGCGTGAAATCTGAATTGAACTTCCTAATCAATGCTTGCGGATAGAAGTGAAATTACATGTTATGTTAGAGCGATCGAGTTTACGTCGTCTTGATTTATCACCATGAAAAACGTCGAATACAAGTGTTTTCGCAAAATATGCCTCCCGAGCACGTGAGTTGAGTCCCGCAATTAGGCGTATGAAAAATGTTGTTCGCACATGCCACTTTACATGTACAGTACCTCAAAATTCCCGAGCACAAACGATCACTAAACACGCGACGTCGTATATTCACAATAGCCCAACAATTCTAGAAAAATTTTTCATTTGGTGCACAAAACGCACAAATTCTAATTGTTTTGTATGCATCCCATGTTCTCGTCGTGAATCTTGATTTCTACGGTCGCGCAAACTGGATAAAGCTCGCTCGCCTCTCAGGCTCTTTCATCCAAATGAGAACAAATATCTAAAGTTTTCCCGTTCTATTCTCCTTGTGATAAAATACAAAGGACTGTGATTCTAGCCAACGCGTTTAAGGGACTTTACACTTTCTTCATAGCAAGTAGACGGGTGTATGCATTTTACGCCCGCAGCAATATTCGCCCGCGTAGCCGTCAGTTTTTGACTTTGCGCTTTGATCAATTCGAGTCCCGCTTGAGAAGGCGAACAGTCGGCGTTACTCTTGCACCTGACTTGAATGCGAACTCCGGGAAGCCGTAAGAAAAATATGGAGGCTACGCTGGAGGGAGTGAGATCAAGTGAAAAGCTGAGTACGCCAGAAATAGCAAAGAATGTTTGGATGCCGGCGTTGGTTTCCCAGCAGCCCTCATTTCTCGCCTTTATTCATACTTCTTCCTCCCTTCCAAGCCCTCGTCCCTTTATATTTTCCTTTCTCTCCCTAATGGGTCTGTCACGTGCGCGCCCGCAGCTTTCTCTGCCCGGGAATCGCATTTTTCCACCTTGGCAGTCATTCGCCCTTGTACAACGTCAGCTTGCTTCGAAATTTCTCTCTTCCAGCCGTGTGCAAAATCAATAATTCATTCGCATTTTCCTCCATTACCGTCACATTCGGCAAAAGTTTCGCGCGGAGTGACGCCTATATGGTCGGCCTCGCTTTGATCCGTTTCGCTGCTGCCTCGTCATGGAACGAGCTCTCGTTATACCGTCAGCTTTTCGGCAAATAAAACTTGGGCACGTACGGTACTCTGTCGAACGAGAGAGGGGGCGGGGGTCTTATGGGAGGGAAAAAGTTTTGCAACAACTGCAGGTGTTCTAGTTCGACCTGGAAAAGCGTCTCGTTGCGGTAGAACTCACTGTATAGACATGTGCAACGTACATGCGCTTCGAAAAGTTCTCATGTGGAATATCCTCCATTCAAATCTGGCGTTGAACCTTCGGTGGATTTCCATCTGGAAAGCTGAAATCATGTAGAATGGCACTTTTTTCTTTTCAAAAATTGTTTTAGAAAAATTCAATTGGTTTAAAAAAGTGTTCATAGTTCGAGCTCCTCCGAGAACTCCATCATCCTCAAAATTTCATCATAACTCCGTGACCAATGGCGTGAACCCCCGACATCAAGGGAATTTATCCACAAAGCCTCTTGCTCGATCCACTCGTGCGTATGTCCTATACAGGATTAGGTTGAAAAACGCCAACGACGCGCAATAAGCGGCTCGACAATGGGATGCCTGGCATAGTGGCACTTTTTCGTCCTTGGTCGCTCGAGATCAACCATCCGAGATATTCGTTGAGTTTCAGAAACAATTTGCAGTCATTTAGAGTTGCACAGTGTGTGGCCGCGTCGAGGCCGAGAGTTCAGCTGGAAATGGGCTCGAACTGGAGCTTCGGAAGTTGCGCTCGACATTCCCTCCTACATACGCAGAGCCGCAATGGGGTCGAGAGCATCTCCGCGTAGAAAAATGGATTCGGGGTCGCACTCAACGCCCGTCCAATCTTTCATTCTATTCGTTATTCACTCGTTTCTTTTCCTCGCTCGTGATTCCATGTTTGGATCAATTCTTTCTGCCTTCTTTCGTGATCGAATCCAGTTAGAAGAACAAAGTCAAGAATTGTGTCTCGTTCGCAAAGAGAGCTGCCATCTCATCAGTCTTTTTGACAGTTTTGACAGAATCATCTCAATTTGATGAGCCTCAGCCTTTCACGCTGAACATTCCCGACGATAATACCAATTGTAGTTGTGTTGTCCACCAATTAATCCATCTCAATCCACAATGGGCTGTTTGTAGCATAATACGCGTCCTATATCGAATCTGCATCTCACCTAACAGTAATGATCAACTGTTGTCGCGTTGACGGATTTGCATATTGCAGAGACTAGAACACACCTCGTATACAATGGCAGAGGTTGCATAATGGACAAGTGAAATTATCCACTGATCAGAATCAGAGATTCGTGAACGATACGTATATCCAAAGATGTAACGACGTCCAATTTCGTAACGCGATGAGTTATTTGTGGCAATTACATAACTGATACTATAATATTCATTGCGATAATTATTCAAAACATCTAATCGATAATCGTAATACGAAGATACATAGAGTAGTTCTGACGAACGATATTATGCAGCGTCACAATCATTTGATATGCGAATTCTGCAAGATCCAGAATTGGAAAATGGAAACAAAAATGATTGTAGAACGGTGATATTTCGGTAAGGTCATCGTTATGCTATACTTTGACCCAATTGACGTATGCTTCGAGATGATCAAAGCGAGTCTCTCAAAATGTTTGGATTCAATTTATTAAAAATAATCCAAATACTTGATCATAACCGAAATCATCGCTTCATGAAAGAATCACTGTAAAAGATTTTGTTCAAAAACTTCAACTACTGGTTGAAGTTTTTCCTTTGACACCGGAGTATGACCAAAATTCAACCACCTAGTTGAATTTTCAACGAATGTGTCGAGGTTTTTTGATCAACCATTGATTAAATTTTTAACCACTGGTTAAAGTTTTTTGCTCAACCACTGGTTGAATTTTCAACCACTGCTTGAATTTTCAACCAGAGGTTGAGAAGAAAGCTTCGACGAGTGGTTGAAAATTCAACCACTTGGTTGAAAATGCACTCCCGTGGTCGAAATTTTCTTCCACCCACTGGTTGAATTTTCAACCACCATTTTACAGTTAACTTTAGAGACGATCATACATGGCGAGAACATCCAACAGGTGTACAAATCGGTAAAATATATTTGCAAAGTCTTCAGGATGTATCTCAATATTTCGATACTTTGTTTGCTTTCATTTTATTCTTGCAAACGAGATATCGTGCGCTGAATGAGTGCGTCTATTTGAGAAATTTGACAGGAACTCCAGAACATAGTTTTCACTCTCCCTGTCAGTAGTTTCGACGTTAGACATGTATGATAATGATATATTCAATTCTCCCTTCTATCATCATGAGTGCCTGGTCAGAGAAATGATCCATTAGTTTCCAGAACCAATCCACAAAAAATCTTCTCTCAGAAAATTCCAACAGGGCCAATCGTAGCTTTCACTGCCAAAACGAATCCGACCACGTCAGAAACCTTCCTCCGCTGTCTCTTCCATCGCGAGAGCTCCTTCTTCGAACAAAAACCTCTTCAAAGCATCAAAAGCCATCATCCCTTCCCAGCCTTCTTTATTCACAAGTCAGTCAACTCAGACTGCTCGCCGTCCCGCACAAACTTCTACCAGAACAGCGCCGCCAATCAGTGACGAATTGAGATACACAGTGTGATCAAGTCGTTCCTGACAATGGCACGGAGCTCCAAATCAGAGTAGTGGCGTCGCATCTGGCCAAGAAAGAGCGAGTGGGCGCGCTCGCCCGGACAAAGTGCAGAGAGCCCTCGCCGCTCATTACCGGCTCGCAACGACGATTTAATTAAACCGCGCCTACAGTGGCTCTCGCTCCGAGCAAACAGCCGGGGCGAGCAAACCTTCCCTCTCTGTCTTTGTGTCTGTTTTCTGCACGCTACGGCGAAATGCGCCATCGCGGCCAATATGGGGTAGCAGTACTCTTAAACTTTGGAGATGCCACGGGCTAATTTTAAATTTTGGTACTTTCAGTATCTTTGGGGCAAGACGAGAGCCTTTTCTCTCGTCAAATTTCAAAATTGGAGGTTTAAAAATGATGTCCGTTTTTTGTAATCAGTAAGACGTATGATTCTTAATTCATGGAATTAGGAATATCTGATTCCCAAAATGATGAACTGAAGTTTTGGAAGATCTCCTCCAAGTTTTTTTCACAATTCATCATGAGAAGAGAGGTTATTTAAACGATGGTAACAGAGACATGCGAGGGATTAGTCGGAAAGGGCAAAGTAAGCAGCAGTGGTTCACGACGTGAATCGATGTTGCGTGAACTAACAAGGGGAGTCCGAGGAGTTTGGGTCACGGATTTGGCTAAAACTTCAGGAATCGTCTTCTTTCAGTACCAAAAAGTTTGATATCCAAAACCTCAGAGCCAAACGCCCAATGGTTTTTGAGATATAACCCAGAATATATGAATTCAGAAGACTCGATGTGGATGTCTTTCGGAGAAGATCTGAAAGAAACCCAAAAGAAATATTGATCTACACGAAACCCAACACCAAAACATGGGAGAACTCATTTTTAATGCGAGCATCGGCGTTATTGAACTCACTAGGCGTGTGTAACTTTTCCGTTGACTTGGTAAACGTGATGAAGCAACTTTTCTGAAATTAACTTCTCCAGCGTGATATCAGAGGGCGCGTTGGCGCTCGAGCACAGCGAGAGCGCCAAGCGAAGCCCGAGTGCCCAATCGGCAACTTAACCTCACGCGTCGCACACTATACTTTTCACCACTCTAACCTCAAAACCGGACATTTCTCCCTTTTTGCGGCTCTCGTGGTGAAAGATATCACATCGCTTCCTTTGGAAGAGCTCGTCCGGGCCCTTGGGACATGTCTCCCTCGCTGCGCTCGGTCGACAACACGTCCTACGGCCCAAACTCGCCTTCCGCCTTCAGTGATGTGATATACTATTTTATCACAAGGGCGAGGAATCTCCCATAGCAACGTTACGATATTCTTCATTGCGCATTGTTGCCAATGGCTGGCGTGGCGTTATTTTTAATAACGTCACCTCAGTCGGTAATGATTCGCAATATGCGACCTTTCGCATGCCTACGCCATGGCGCTATTGGGCACATTCCGAGCCCGCGTGATAAAAATTAATATGTAAATGTATAATGATGGAGATCCTTATGATGTGACTATTTATTTCTTTTCATCATTACTGTTATTTTTTCTATTATGCTTTGAATGATTTCTTATTAAATAGTTGAGGCATCGATCGTAATCTCATCGTTCTGAGCTGATTAGCTAGTATCACGACCTTACCGACTTCAAATTGTGATTGTATCTTGACTAGATCCTTGTATTCGAATGATTACGCATTCACATTCTATAATCAATTCAAACACGTAAAATTTCTAAGACTTGAGCATTTCTTATCATAATTTCGTAGATAATTTATATTGTATTACTTGTATGATCAGTAAGTAACTACTACAACACCAGACAGGGTCCTATGCCTAGGTGCAACAATGGTTACTCTAACTAACTATCTATTGCCCATATGGACTTATGTTGAAAAGTGATATCGATAGATGTACTAACAATGCTAATGTCATAAGCTATTGCCGAAATCGCTTGAGCGTTAGACTCTGCGACTTTGGATATCATCTTTTGGTGCCAAAAGGAGACGATGCCCAAAGTTTCAGCCGAATTCGTGACCCAACTTCCTTGGACTCCCCTTGTAAATCCATACCAGATCACTTTTTCCTAAATTTCTCATCAGGGGCACTTGGCCCATCCATGATGAGTTGGGTTGTTGTTGCTTTCAGTTGAGATGAGTCTGCCACTGTTTTCGTGGCTCCAGTTTCAGGCAAGTGAGCTGATACCGACATGTTCACGATAAGTTGATTTTTGCTTCATACATTTGCTAAAAATGTCTGCACCGATCACAATTCGATTCGTTTTTATTAGATAGCTCCTGCTTTTGATTCAGTCTCTCGAGAAAGTGGAATTTCACATATTCGATCGGAATCTTGAATTTGAAAAAATCGATCAAGTGGTGATTGAATTAGGTACCTGGTATCCGCCGTATTCTCGTTAAATAATTCATCTTCAAATTCTTGACTTGTGCTCTTGATTCCTTCCAGCGCTGGGAGCTCACGTTTCCATTTCGAACTAGAAATATGGATCCATTTGCCCGCTGTAAATTTGATATGGTGCTAAAAGTATCAGATTATCCATAGAGTCTCATTCGAGCTTTTTCATTGTCAGCCTCTGCTTGAATGTCGCGTCTACTCTGCAGTAGCAGTCTCAATTTCACAGGACGATCAGTTTCAGAGGCATTTTGCTCGAAAAAGAGTGCCTCACTAGTATCTCTCTTGCTGACAAATCCTCCATCGCCGTGAAAGATTCCGAGACTCTCCCTATACGACTGCAGACCAGCTCATTTCTATATAAGTGACGAGTGCCCCTTGACCTGGAATATCCCCAGAAATACATCCTCATCAGCGCGGAACAGCTCAAGAATACGCGCACGCAGCCCCTATCACAAGTAGCGCGCGACTCTTGTGTTTCGAGCTGATTAATATTCGCGAGAGCATCTCTCACAGTACATACCATAGAGCCGCATTGCTTGCACCGCCCAGACAAGCTCTCGTTGATTTCGCCAAATTCAGCAGACTCGCGCATCATAGCTCTTGCTGCCGCATTAAGCTCTCGCTCCGTCTCATATTGCAATTTCAGCGCTCGTGTAAACAGCCTTTCGCCGAGCGCATAACCCTCTTCTCCAGTCTACCCACTCTCATATCCCCTTTGGGGTCTAAAAATTCGCGGTAGCTTATATATCGCGGCTGGGAAACCAATTTGCGTGTCGTCTCTCTCGAGTCTCTCGGCTCTCTGGCTTCGCGCCGGCAGCCAAAACCACACGCAGCCCCGCAGCGAGCAACAAGTTTTTCCGCGCGAGCTCTTTCTCCTCTCTTGCCCGCCTCGAGCTTTCTGGTGTACTCCTTGTTTCCGCAGCGGCGCGATGCCAAGCCGATAAGAGCTTATGTCGCCGCCAGAGGCTGCCATCGTCGCTCGAGTATTAATTAATGCTGCCTCCGCAGCCGAGAGAAGCTCTGCTCGCTGCGACTAGTTATCTGCCTCTCTCCTCTTCTCGAGCTTCGTCGCGGTGTCTGCCTGCTGTGCAGATGCTGTAGCGCGAATTCGGCTTCTCTGGGTATCCGCAGTGAGCAGTGCTTTTGGTTCTTCGATGTGTTTGATCGCAGAAGCTTGCGAATCGGTTCTCCACGCGAGCTCGTGCGTAGACAGATTCGCGGTATATTTTACGAGCTTGCAGCTCGGTAGCCTTTTATTGGAGAGCGTTATGAGTATTACGTATGGGACAGTAATCGCAAGCTGCGGAAGCGTTATGTTCGTCTGTCGCATTGATGCATCGTCTTTTTACGCCTGCAGAATCACGCTCTGGATAATGCGAATCATCTGAGACCTCACTATGGAAACGAGCAGCTGACGTCATTCGGCCGAATGGTGATCGATACAGCGAACCAGTTGGTCACGGGGGAACTTTGAATGTTCGCCTGATCAATTGCTCGTTTGAAATGTAATCTTTTGGTTTTACCTCTTTGCTCTAAAAAAGTGCACGGGCTGAAGGGCAATCTGATCGTATGAGATCGACACGAGATACTAGCGATGCAGAACTAAAATTAATTGAAAAATATTATAGATCATCGCTTTATGCAATGAAACCAGCTCAATGGAAATCAATAAAAAAGGTATAGATAATTCCCTCTACATCTTTTCACCTCTTCTTTGAGGAGAAGAATTTTTTGTTTTCCTTCATGAGAGTGTTAGCACTTTCACTAAACTATACAATGCACATGATAAGAGCGTGGGGTGCTTATCAAAAGAGGGAAAGTAAGTGTGATCGATCATCTTCCCTTACTCACATCGTCGAGGTCACTTTTACCTAGAGTGACTAAAAATCATTGAACAATATTTTTGTGACTGTTTTAAAATCCAACAGGGTATAGTTTAACAACATGGTTCATTGAGCTCGAAATTCATCGTTCGCATAACTCTGACATATCGATATCCAACAAATTAAAGACTCCAGCGAATTATTTGTCTACATAATGTTATCTTCAGAAATTACCGACAGCTGAGAGACCATCATATTTGTGTGCTTCCTACAGGAGTCAACGCTCATTATTGCAATGATAAAAGCCCACCCGGGGATAATAATTTCGAAGCTCCTCTTCTCCGACACTTACATCGTATTCCATCCCAACGCCGACGTGTACGTGCGCGCGTGCGCAGTAACGTAATACCCACACCTACACGTGCAAGCTCGCAAGCTCACAGCTCCCGTGCAATTCCCACGGTATTTGAAAAAGTCCAATGGCAAGCCGATCGCGGCGTTAGCTGTGAACAGCGAAATCTCCAGAGATTATTGAGCCGAGGCTGAAGCTATAGGCATAGAGATGGAAAGAATCCACGAAAGAAAGGGCAAGAGGGAAAGACAGCGCTGGAATCGTGTAAGCTCCAAGAGGAGGCAGGTTGATATGAAAGCGCGGCGTCCGGCCTCGGATCCCCAGAGGGGAACTCGAATCGAAAGTGGCTTCGCTGCGGTATATACACGCCCTCTCTTTCCCCGCCGATATATCTCCGACGCAGAAATCCATCGCGTGGCCCCGGCTGCGTCGCCGAGTTAGCGCCCGGGGAGCCGGACTTATCGCTTAATCCGCCAAGAATCGATTCTCGCCCCTCGCGCTTAACCCTTGCATCCATATCCTTGCCCGATATACTTTCCCCCTCTCGCCCCGCGTTTTCCTCTGCGCCGTCGGACACCGCAAGCTCGCCGGAGCGGAACGATATAGCTGCCAAAAGCGGGCATCAGGGCATCAATCCGCGAAAGTACGTTCGGGGTCGTGGCGAGACGCTGAAGTTCGCCGGCGGTGGAATGATTCGCGCGTCGCTGAGTGCGTACGCGCCGCTCTGATGAGCCCCTTTCATTTTTAGAGAGAGAGAGAGAGGTAGAGAAAGGAGAGGAGAGCATCGGGGCGGAATGTTTGTACGCAAAGCCTTGTTTCAACGGGCGAAACACTCAAGCAAACTCGTTCGTCAAGCATCTACGCCCTGCAACGTGGGCAAAGTTTCCGTTCGGCAACGTGATGGTCTAGTCGTCTCTATTGTGTTCGCTCGTATAGAGTTGTACGTGCCCCTCAGAACGAGACTGGGAAGGAGGTGAGCATCTCTGAACGGATAACAAGGATAGATTGCTGTTTATTATTGATATTATTTTTTGCGTCGTTATTGTCTACGAAGCTTGTAACTATGACTGACAGAAAGCTGTCGATGGGGTAACTTTTTGATCCAATTGATGAAACGACCTGGAAAACTTCTCATTCTCGTTATTCAGAAATTCGAACTCGCCACGTATCCTCTACTCCCATGGAAAATTGCGAGAATTGAGGCTGAGTCAAGTGCCCTTACATTCCTGTGGTATCGAGTTTTCGAATGATTTGGACGTTGATCGGGCTCACAGTCCGGAGGGTTGTGAAAGAGATAGTCTCGCGTTTGCCGAAGAATGCAAGGAAAGTACAATGGAGCTACGCGCAACCAGAGGAGATTAGTGAAATTACCGGGCATCTAGAATGTAGGGTTGCTGTGACCGTGCTATCGGTGTTTGTATTGAAGGGAGCTGTACAGCTTGATCGCAGCCGTTTGGCGCTTTCGTCGAGCTGCAGGTGGTCGGTGCTTCCAAGTCACCGCATTACGATGGCGAGTACTCGATCCTCGACTCGACCAGTGCGTGCATCTCATTTGCTCCTCTCTGCGTCCGAATTGTATTACACCATAATTTCTTGATCTGTATGGCTTTTCCTCTTCATTAATATTCTGAATAACGAATATGATTTGGTAACTCTGGTACCTGCCTCGACGGCTATACCCCGGGCTGCCCCTCGCGGCGACTGGGCAGGGATAGGGGAGAGCGGGGCATGACGGCCACATGTTTTATTTTTGCCTCTCTTCCGCGGATTCTGACTTTCTGGCAGAAGAAAAGTACACAGACGTGTAGTTAAGGCTCTCAAGATTATAAATCACCAACAGGCGGATTTTTAGAGCGAACTGTTTCGGAATAATAGTAGTTTGACAGGGACGGCGTCAGTGGCTCTTGGCGATTGGCGTGAGCCAAGAGGCCGACCGACGGTCTGTCACTCACAATAACTGATTGTCTTTGACTCGTCACGACACTATCACGCCTTAGATCGCGACGAGAGGGCGTAAATGAATGATTTGACTTTTCACGAAAGGAGCACGTCCGTGCGTTACGATTCACAGATATGAGATGCACAGCCGTGCGTGAAGCTCGGAATGAGTGGGAGCATCCTCGGGATGCAATTGGTTCGATGGAAGGGATGAGTGGAAGGAATGGACTTGAATGAACAAGAACGGGATAAAGCACACACTGGACGCGGTGGCCGACAATACAAACTAATGATCACACATACGCACTGAAACACTGAATCACGGCACAATCGGAACGGTTGTTAGGATCGCGGCCCTCTAAAGATCGCGGCGTGCGGTGAAGTGAATTGACGAAAACGAGTCGGAGCGCGTCGGCGAGGTCGACGGCTCGAGAGCGAGTAGAGCGGCTACGCGGTCAGCGACGTGACGCACGTGCCGTCTATGCTACGAATGAAGTCGAAATGAGGTGCCGAGCTCGGGCCCGGCAGGCTTTATATAGGGGTGGTCTTCGCACAACGTTGTCCCGATATCTCGCGTACAACGTTGTCCCGGTATTTCGCGTACAACGTTTCGTAAGCCACGTTGTCCCGGTATTTCGCGTACAACGTTGTCCCGGTATTTCGCGTACAACGTTGTCCCGGTATTTTTCGTACAACGTTGTCCCGGTATTTCGCGTACAACGTTGTCCCGGTATTTCGCGTACAACGTTGTCCCGGTATTTCGCGTACAACGTTGTCCCGGTATCTCGCGTACAACGTCTTGTAAGCTACGTTGTCCGTGGATTACGCGGATTACGTCTGATGACTCACACGACATACTGGGTAGGAATGAAGCGTGATATAATTATGTGTCGAATTCTATACGGGGGCTGATCATGCAATGAGCTGCGCACGTCAAGTTTATATGGCGTGGTGCGGGAACGCGTTTTTTTCGCGAACGAGTGCGATAAAGTTGTTTATCGCACGTGTTCGCGAAAGGAACGCGTTCCCGCACCACGTGATATAATTTATTTTTCACCACTCTAACCTCAAAATCGGACATTTCTCCCCTTTCTGCGGTTCTCGTGGTAAAAAATATCACATCACTTGCGGCGGAATAACTCGTCCGGGCCCTTAGGACATGTCTCCCTCGCTGCGCTCGGTCGACAACACGTCCTACGGCCCGAACT
>JAPYYZ010000078.1:0-32010 GCA_030522705.1 Eretmocerus eremicus | reverse complement strand
GAAACCAGAACTCTGTTTCTATCTAACAATAGATCGTAAAAAACTATAAACTCCTGTTTATGCATGGCCATGTAGCACCTATGATCGGTGCATGATTGTGCATGGCCGTGTATTGTACGGTTTCTTCTATCTGTAGGGTGTTTCATGCTCCACTCACTTTTCCAAAAAATTCAAAAGGTAACAGATGAGAATGGAGAATCCTGCGCTCTTTCCAGTGTTCTCGTGGAGATTCTTTAATCGAAATCTCTGATGGAAATGATATTTGCTGAGAATGCTAACCCTTGAAGACCGAATCATACTGATTCTCATCTCACAGAGGAGCTATTACAGAGATGAATGATCACACAAATCTCTGATGAACTTCAGTTCAATTCTCATTTACGGTAATAGAGAGCGGTGAAAGCCTGTTGCAGCTGTCACTTGTCAGTTGTTTCACAATGGCGGTCGCCAATCAAATCGTGATGCGATTCTCTATTTGCGCTGAGAATCTGCGTGGGATGTTATTAAGTCAATCTGCCAACAATCGCATGGAAACAATAGTCAAATATGCCTTTACTTTGCGGTATAATTAGATGAATCGGATAAAGCTTGATTGAAGAGTGATTGAATCTCTGGCTTCATCATCAATGAGCGTGGGTGTTGCCACTCACGAATCTCGCAAAACTGGGTAGAACTGATGTTCGCTCAAGAAGTAATCGCGCACTCTATAATCAAATGAAATCTTGCTCTCCGCGTACACCTCAATACTCCCCGCATAATTTTCTTTTACAGGGAACGGATACGCAGAGAATCAGCGAGGATATCTCAACAATAAACGTGTTTTCCATTCCTCACAGCCACGAGTGGCATGTACACGGATTGGTTCCCACCCATGGCTCTGGCTCTCTCATGGGGTGCGCAACTACACGAAAAAACGAGCATAAGAGCTCGAATACGCATTGGTCGCCACGAGTACAGGGCACGCGCGAAAAGAAGGCCGAGCAAGCGCAGAAAGGGCAAGCTTGCGGCTCGTCCGCAATCCATTCCAATTACGATAATTTTATCAGAAGAGAGTCGCGTTGAGCGCGATAGCCCCTGGGCTATCTTGCATTAATCTTTCCCGCGAGCTCAGTGGCGCATCTCCGAGAGATCGAGGACGGCGAGAGCGTACATGTTGACTGGCTGCGCGCATGTCGCGCATTTTTGCAATAAACCGGGCCGCGTGGCAAAGAATCCAAGATGGCGTTGATGGGCCCGGCGCGTGTTCTCCTCTCATCGCAGAGCAGCGCGCACTCACCCCGAGCGAGGGGGGCACGTGCGATGGAATTTCGCTTTTAATGGCCAAGTCGTAGTCGGGCCGCTTGTCGAGATAAGGGCGGACGCGAGCGAGCGAGCGAGAGAGCTGCTGATCGCGCTTGCAGCTCTCGTCCGACGCTGAAAAATCCCCGAGAGATGCATCCGAGTGGGGGGCAAGACGCGAGGGCGGCATGCCGACTGATGAGTATCGCTCGCGTCTCTTTCTCTCTTTCCCGAGCGATGTGTATAATGTCACCGAGCGGTGGCTTTTATTTACTCTTCAGTGCCCACGCGTGTATAAGAGTGTAATTGCGACGAATCAAGGCTGCGTGCTTGCCCATTGCAAAGTCACTCGTCGCGCTCGTCTCCAATAATAAGGAATTAACGATCTCTCGCATCGCTTTGTCCAGCGAGCTGCGTTGCGCCGCGCTCTCCCTTTTCAAATACCGCGCGCGCTAAGCTTGCAAACTGTCGCCGCTCGGTATATAGATGCGCCCAGCAACTGCGTGCATGGAAATGCACCTGCTCGTGAGTCACTTGATTAATTGGTAGCGAGATTGCGCGTCAGCTCTGTTGAAGCTAATGGCGTAATGCTGAATTTATATAGAGTCAGGTACACGATGATTTATGCGTGACTTACCGTCGCGGGCTGCAGCTTTGCGGCATAGAACATCGATCGGAGTAATTGAGTGATGCAGAGTCGCGAGCGGTGACGATGTGAATCTAATGAGTGGCGATTGATCGTCGCGATTTTCAATGAGCTTGATCTACACTCATGTAATTATGTATCTGTTACGCGTGATCTTGGATCTGTTTGCCGTTGCATTCTATCGGCTGTATCAGATAAGCTAATTGAAGGTAATTTCATCTGATTGATAGTGGCTAAGCCGATGAAATGGAGAGTTCTTCAGGTAATAGTGGCGGGGCATTACGAGAACCACTGTCGAGACCACTGTGGTCAGCTGTTGTTGGAAACATGAGAACCTCCTTATTTCACTTCCTACATCTACGATAGATTTGGTGTCAACTGCTACTGAATCAAGAAAATGGTCCAATTGATGTTATGATATATTCCACTTTTCATTCAACACAGAAATATACTAGATTAACTAGGAGAGTGTATTTATTCATGTCATAAACATATTATAATCTAATGTGAAGATTATCATGATCGAGATAGGATTATCATCTACAATTGAAAATAATGTCGTACATTCCTGAAATATTCATCACAGTTCTTAAGATTATAACTATTATAAAAGCAGACAGAAGTTTTTTCAACACTGTGACTTTTTGATGAAACAAACTCATTGAGTACAAACGCATCTCGTAGTCAACTTTGAAGGGAAACGTGTCTCTTCAACATTTATGAATACGTAACCTCTAATATTGATTCTAGCTTGGCAGTACGCCAACAGTACTTGATCATGTTTTTGAACAATAGCGCTGATAGTTGTTGGTGAAAAATTAATTGGAATTTGATAGCATCCCCCATTGTGCTCATTTGTTGCTAGTTTCCTATCGAGTGCTTATAGCTTTCTAGTTTTATCATGAAGAATTTGATCTGCCGGTGTAGAACATTGTCTAGTGGTCGACAAAGGGCAGTGCAGCGTGAGAATTCAAACATTGTTGTACAAATTGATTCTCACCTGCTAATTCGTGAGCAGCTCGGGATTTTTCCGACCACGACATGAATTCAACATTAAAACGAGATTCTCATCACTGGCATAAGGTTTCATTATTTCCTCCAAATACGTTCCAATAAGAGGATAAGCGGATTTTGAACAAGTCAGGAGGATGTCCCTATGATTTTTTGTGAAGGATTTCGATCTTTCTTGGATTCTTGAGACAAATCACCCAGTAGACTTTCAGAGACACATGGACCTTCGAGGAAAAAGTTGATGAGAAACAGTCAAGAACGTGTCATTCTGTTCAGGTCTCCGAAATGAGCCTTGACAGATTTATAGCGTTTCACTTGGCGTCAATTTGTTGAAAGATTCCTAGAAATTAAAAAAAATAGAATATTGATGATTCAAAAATCAATGGGTCGAAGACACTGCGTTGGAAGATCTTACCAAAAAAGCCGAAAAAAAGGTTATTCATGTATGAATTAAGATCGAATAAGATGAGATATTCCGCGAATTAACGATGATCGGTGATAGAAAATGATTGTTGTACCGACAAAAAGAAATGGAAGAATGGCATGAGACAAACGAGAGGATGACCTATAATGAACAAATAGCTACTCACTGTGGTGAGCGATGAAACTGTAAGTGACAATTACGGAAATTTACAAGAGTTATTGATATTAAATGAATGAGTTGATGACTTGTAGTAATGGAGTAAGAGAAATGCAAGTGTGAATCCCCTTGTCATGCGAAATTAATAAACCCAAATTCGAGCGAAAGTTTGGAAATAAACGGGCTTCGTGTAGATTGAGATTAGCTTGTCTTTATCAACCCTGTCAAAATTCATTCAACTCTTCACTAGTGTGGCTACTGAATGTAGTCGTGTCTGACACCTATGGTCTATGGTTTGCTTGTCCGGCAAAGAGAAACATGAAAAATGGCACCATTTCCTACTGAAAACCTCAAGTGACCTTTTGCGTGGAAACTTACGTGAAAACACACGTAAGAATACACGTAGAATTTCATATGAGAGCTCGCGGGGGAATATACATGATAATTGAAATTTACTTGAAAATTAACGTTATGCTAAGGACCTTCTCCGTAATGAAGATAATCTTGTGTCTTCGCACGTCACAGCCTACGTGAAATTTCACGTGCAGTCATACATATCGTTGCACGTGTAACATGTTTTATGTTGCTGAAATGGATCCCATGATCGTTCTAGGTTAACGCGGTGATGGGGGGGGGGGGGGTCGGAAGGTGAATTACCAATTTTATTGTTAATGCTAAGGTTTAATAGAGCAGTCCGATGATAAGTCCTCTTCCCTCAGCTGCTTAATCACATCTCAAGCTATGCATTATATGACAAAATTATAAAAACGAAGGTTCTCAATGTAATGTAAGTGTTCATGTAACTCTCAACGAGTATCCTCACATCTATTCTCATTCAGATTTCCATGTGAATTTCTACGTAAAGCTTCGCATGTATTCCAACTAAATTTTTGACGAAACGATTCGCTTGAAAATCACGTGACAATTCGAGTATTTAATTGCATGACAATCCCGTGAAAAATCATGTAAACGTTATCTTCAGGGACATAACGATAGGAAAATACCAAAGACCTTTTTTTAATACTAATAACTCGGACGTAGCTTCAAATTTGATTGAGCAACGGAGAACAGAAAGTTCATCATGGGTCTGTTGAAATAAAAAGTGGGTATTCACAGTATGATTGATAATGGCACCAACGGTTCTAATCTTCCCCTTTGATTGTGTGTCATTGGAGAAGTCCAACTATGAAAACTATTCATAAATTTTGCCTCACGTGCAATCACATGTGTTATTGAACGTGGAATTATGTGGTACCGCACGTGCATGATCACGTGCGGTACTACACAATCATTCACACTTCGAAAAGGGCCCTTAGCATAACGTAGATTTTGAGTTCAATTTTAATGTGAATTTTCACGTGCATTTTCTTACGTGAATTTTCACGTGTACTTTCACGTGTATTGCAACGTGGAGTTTCATATGAAAATACACGTGAAAATTCACGTAAGAAAATGTACATGAAAATTCACCTGAAAATTCAACTGGAAATCTACGTTATGCTAAGGACCCTCTCCGGAGTGTGAATGAAAGTAGCGTGTTTTCCAACTTTGGAGCAGTAAATTGGTATCACAGCAACATTGTTTTGGGTAACTGCAACTTCATGCCGCGTTCGGGCTTTTTTTTATTTTTTTATGAGCCTTTCAGGTCCTCTTCAGAGTCCTATTTCGGCTGTACATTCGGGCTTATTTTGTGTTTGTATACTTCGGCCAAATATATCACTTCGTTCTTAGAAAGTGAAGATTCTAACAAATCTGATTCAATCAGTTTAATTTGCTCATATTAAATTAGACCCAAATCTAACACTAATTCCATATATTTCTCTTCACTTGCACGAGTCTGTGAAATCTGGTTTCTTGAGGTTTAGTACTTATATTCCATTGTATTGCATGTGATTGTATAGTAGAATGTCGATTCAAGACTAATCACTATGCTATGAGAGATGCAAATTCATTAGCATGATTAGGATTGTTACAACTTGTCCACACTTCTCATGCTTTCGGCACAATCTGATCTTCGTTCAAGACAAGGTTGCTTTTCTTTCATAGCATTTGATGCATTTTTAGACTAAAAAGTCAGTGGGCCGACTTATGTACAATTACTCGCCTTGGCAAGTAATGAACAAAATACCTTACCAAATCTGCTCAATTTGAGAAAATGCAATGAATCCTAGCTTCAATGTACGCCAATAGAGTCTATAACTCTGGGAACTTCATATTTTAATATTATAGAAGGTACGTATTAAGTTTTAGAAAATTCCACGACCCATATGCATCGCATTCTCCCAGTAAGAAACCAATTTACAAGCTGAAACCCTGAGAAAATCAAGGTTTATAAAGATTCGAGCCTACAAGTGGATTCACATTTGAAGTCGGGCTCTATCTAGTTATGTCAGAATTGCTTTAGAATTGAGAATTCCTTACGATGCGAATGTATTATCAGGGTTCGATCTTGGTTGACGAGTATTGTTAATGGTAGATCCCGATACAAAAGAGAGCTTGTGAGTGTTACAAGTGCTCAAAAATGTTTGTTCGCACGTGAGTCCCATTACTTCAGACGGTCGATAGTGCTGGATGAAGGTCTGTGTTAGACAAAACAAAAATTTTCTTGAGCCCGTGATGGACGAAAAATCTTGAAAAAGCTGACTTCTAGAGCTTTTAGTAATTGAATGAAATCTTGCGAGCTCCGTTTCACTCTCTGTAATAGTTCACCTCGAAGTAAAGAGAATAAGTTTAGCCGGAACTTGGGTCCCTCATAACAGTCTTTACGATCGCTACAATCTCTCAACTTCGATCTAATTTTCAATAACCCTCTCACAGAGGAATGAGAGTAATAACGGGAAGGGGCGTGCTCGCACCAACAGCGAGACAGGCGTGAAAAAAATTCGAGCAGGAATGCCGAACGGGAAAAACGTTTTGAGGGAGCGCAAAAATGCGCTCCTTGTCTCGATTCCCACGAGGTCGGACAAAGTGAATTTTTCCGCTCCACATCTGTATAATACCGAGCATCAAAATGAACTTGTTAGCGCGAGTACGTATGTAATCCGCGGGCGCACGCTCGACGAGGAGCTTATAATATCGCGCCGCTCACAGCGTGCACTCGCATCGAGTGGACTTATCCACCTGTTTCTCGGAAGAGTAGCTCGCGTCGCAAAAAGCATCGAGTTCCCGGTTGCGCGAGAGAGTCGAGCGAGCAGAGCTGCAATCGCGTATACAATGTATCAGAGAGCGAGTGAAGGGGCAGGTATGGCCCGATCAGCGCGAGCGACAAATTGGCAGAGGGAGAGAGTCGGTAAGTGGACGCGCGTCTCTCGCAACTCGTCCGGTTAATTACGTCCACACACAAAACAGAGTGTGACTCGCGGGCAGACACGCGATGCGCTTCCTCCATGGAGAATGTATGCCCAAGAAGTCATAGTGGTGCTCCGGTGACTGGGAGCACACACGAGCCCTCCTCGAGGAGAGAAGAGAGAGCGCCCCATTATACCGTTTCACGCTCGCGCCTAACGAAGAGAGCCGCCTGCCGCACGACGCACTTGTCGCTTCTCTGTGATGTCGCGCGGCTCGCTCGCACTTGACTCCGTATAAATCTTGAATTAGCGCGGCCGCGCATCGGGGTGCATGTGTCGGGTGCGTCGAGCCGTGCAGTACCGGCTTTTTCGCCCCGAGCCAGCGGCCCACCCTCCTTTTGAGCCAGCCGCGCCCACGCCCCGCGCATCAGCCATGTGTACTCGCATCACTGGTTCGCGGAGCGAGTTTGATCGCAGCGATACTCATCAATGCTCACTTTGGACGAGCGGGCGCACGCGACCGCCGGTACGAGGTCGAGAGCTACAGATTGACGTGGGGTGGATTGGAGTGTTTTGATAGCGGGCGGCCCGAATAGTCGGCGATATCACTGCGTGCGCTTAAGAATCTGCCGATACGGCGGTTGTGATGCTTGTTCGGAGAGGATCGTGGTTGAAGCTTTCGGAGTCGTGGGCTGGGTTATTCAATATTGATAATACTATTCTGTAATATTGATGATGAACGTGAATGATTGATGATCCTTTATTTGCCCGAAGACAAAAGTCAAATGACATGAAGGGAGATATGAAGATGAAGAAAAAACGAATATGAGTCACTTTTCCTTATTTTTACTCTGTAGACAAAATAGAGGTTGATTTGATTCAAGACTGATATTTGATTTTTGCCAATCTTAATTGTCGGATTAATCTTCTATTATCCTAAAATAACCAATGAAATAGGACCAGATACACTCGCAATTGCATCTATGTGTTATAATAGATCAACTCGAATGATTAACATGTGATTTCGGAAATTGTGGAAAAATCTTGATAAATTTATTGAATATCGAATTCAAAAAAATTCATCCTCTCTAACTTTCTACAAGATGGTTGTATGCACTCAGACATTTTTGGTCCTTTCCATTTTAAAGAGATCAACGATAAAGTGAATGGTCAGTAAATGAGACGAATTGGAACCTTCAAATTTGTTTCGTATGTCACATTCTGATGAAGAGCTATGAGTCTATTCGTGAGAGATAGGTATCTCTGATCAATATATTTGTGACTTTGCACAGCTACAATGAGGAGATTCGGGATCCACTAAATGGATATTGATTTAGAAAAACTTTAGTCAGATAAAAATGACTTGAGATTTCAACTTCAAAATCATTGATTCTGGAGACTTGATGCCTTCCAAAATACATTTTCTCTTCTGATAGTCCATAATTTGAAACCATGTTTAAATCATAAATTTCCCGTATTTTATATCCCAGCTCTTAGTTGAGAGTATACAATGAGTTGTATGTTCTAGCTCGATGTCATTTGTATCCATGATATCGCGTATTAAAGTCAAGTCTAATCCTATGAAGAGTGATAATAATTGTCGGCACTGCTGGTATCTTCGACAGTACGCTGCAGGAGTGCCACAACTCCAGTCACTAGTAATCTTACACAATGAAAGAATCGTTATCAAGTCCATAAAGCCAAACTAGATCATTGAGCGGGCATATACTGCTAAGAATCTCGCACCTCAGCAAGGGCTAACAATATAAAATTTAAAGAGAAGCATCGAGATGATTCTGTACCAGCACGCGAGAGTATCGCTTGGACTTCGGACTGGACTGATTTATTCGTCAATTTGAAGATGTAGACCCACGCATGAGTGAAATAACAGCTCGCGTGAAAAGCGCAGTATAGGGCCCATTCATATTGAACCATTGTATTTCAGCGGAGCATCCTGGCCATAGGCTATCTTCCTTGGACTCAGACGACTTGCAGCTGAATCGAGTCTATATCTCTCGAAAGCCAAATGAAAAGGTAATGATTGGGGCCATAAGCGGAAGCGAAACGGTCGAAGGAAGCGCTAAGAGGCAATTTCGTAGGGCGCACACTGCGGATCTTTCCTGCGCGCTTTCAGTCCGACTTTTTACGGGACCCTCGCCTTTCTGCGCGGACAAAAAGCTCTAGTAGGTATCTCGCGCGCTCCTCTCGGCCCCTCCCCCAAATAGTTTCCTAGCCACTGCAGATCATCCTGTATAGGAGCATTAGCGGTACACAATGAAATCCACACTGCTTTAGAGGAGGTTGAGCCACTTCCATTTGTATACAGTTGTGCAGCGTCCGATGGCTCGTTTTTCGCTCATCTCACGCTCGAGTCAGAGTCTCATAGCCAAGCTGAGAGCAGAGAGGCTCTGTATTTGCAGTGGTCGTTATGTTTTTCGTGCTCCCGAGCGACCACCAACGCGTCGTCGCCTCCATTGATGAATTTCTTTTCTACGGTGACGTTGGGTGGGTGCCGAGACGAAAAAATGGGAATCGCGACTGAGCAGACAGGAACAAGAGGAGGAGAACATGCGCCACCGTATCCGTAAGGTTTTCTATGCAAAATCGGACTTGGATCCCGGACACGCATACTTTCTCTACTCTGCCATTTCTCTTCTTTCCTCTTACATTTTCAGGTGGTCTGTGCCTCTTCTCGAGGATGCAGAGTAGATGTGGTCACGGACTGCGGTCCACGGAAGCTATATAATGTGAAGAGCGGATATTCGTGCTCCCCAAGATGAAGGTACTCCTACTCGCGTGCGAACAACGCTAACGAAAGTGACGATTTGACGTCTGTATTATACGCATCCGTGAGAGAAGGGAAGAAGCGATTTGAGCTTCAGCGAGTCTCTCTCTTTCTCGCCTCTCCCGTTTCTCTGTCTCTCTTTTTTTTGTATCCCCGCATTAAAACTTAAGAGACTCCGCGGACGTATTTATGTGCCGATAATTTTCACCTCGACGACTCGGGCTTTATTTAATTACGCTCTTGCGAAAGCCGCGACCACACCGAGTCGAGCCTGAAAAACTTGGGCGATCCTCCTGTGCATCTCTTGAATTGGGATTTATATCAACACGAGCAACACGCATGTGTGCAGCACGGTCTCGAGATACTTCAGCTGAATTTTTCATGCGAGAATCGCCCGTGTGATTATTGGAATGGAATTTTTATCAGCGTGTCGAGCCTGCTGAGCCCTCAATTTTTAGAATCGGAATCGTAACTGCAAATTTCGAGCTTGAGCCAAGATATGAATTGTCTCATCTTTTAGGTGACATTGATCATCAAAATTCATCGTAGATGATATTGAGCTGATAAATATTAGATTAATCGTTATTCATAGCATAGTTTGAGTTCGAATCATAAATCATATAGTGATGTATGAGAATCATGAAGGTTTTTTATGGTTCTCGGAATTCGCTCAGAAAACTAAATGGCAAGAGTATTATCATATTGATGAGTTTGAAAAAGCTTATATTGCTGTATTATTGTTATATAAAAGAATCATAAAATTTTCTACAATCGATGACAACTTGAAAAAATCATCGCGTACTATATTTGCTTTGTGTGCTTTGGGATCTTATACGCTGGATAGATCGTGAAAGCAAAGTGAAAAAGGAAACTCGTGCGTAGATGACGATGGTCATCGTAATTCATTCACATACGTGACGTTTTTATTTAGGCTGTACGGGGCGCCGAAGTAAATTCGGTGGATATAAATTGTGGAGGAGGGTCAATTTCTTAGGAGAAAGCTGGGACGACGAGAGATCTTTCAAGGGCAAGCTCAGGCCAATGATGAATCGGATAAGTGACCAACTCACGAGCTCCTTGATGATCAATGTCAGAGTGTTATTATGCTGAAGAGGATAGACGATTCATATTCACAGGAGCGAGCCACCGATTGGGCACCGGTCGACTCAGCCAAGCGACGATTCTCCGGATCGTGTCAAACTGTAATGACGATACAGATCTCTCAATCGTTTGCCTTACTCCGATCGATCGATCGATCAGATGAGGCGTGTAAACATCACGAGCGCAGTGCGACAGGCCGCAACGTCGAGAGCGACCGCGGAGAGGAAGACGAGCATTGGACCACAAGCACAAGTTAAAGGCAATTGAAAGCGAGACGATCCCTTGAGTTTTCTGAGCAGAAGATTGCTAGAGCACCGCTGCGGTATGGGTAAGTTCACGTATGATTTAAGCGTTTCCTCAAGTTCTCTGAAAGTTCTGGTTTATTTTGTTTTCACCAGACTAGCGAGCCTTATTGAGATTTAAAGAACAGTGACATACTTTATTGTTGCTTGGTAAGCTTTTGGTCGTTCATCGCGGTTGAGGGGGTTGCGTGAGTAATCAAAATTCCATAGATACATTCGAGAGGAATCAACAAGAGCGTACCGTGAGGGATGCTGCAGGAGCAGGGCGATCGCGAACGCTGTCGCAAGCCCAAGTAGAAAGCTGTTGGCCGCTGCGGGCGCGGTGCCCGATGCGTTACCCCAGTCCTCGTCACCGCCGGGAAGCTGCAGTTCTCGCTCCTTGTCGGGCCTTGGCGGCTGCCCCCGCGGGTCAGGCATCCTCTCATCGCCAGCTCCAGTTCTCCGCTGCTGCCGGCGTCACTCCAAAATCCGCACCCTCGACCTTGCGCCACATTCGTCTATTTTCCATCGCACAGAGAAGCTCGCCGAGCGACGCGCATCAATTGTATCGCACTCGCGATTCGGCACACGATTCAACCGGGCTGCGGGGCTCTTGCTCGCCTCGCGCAGGAGCCACGGCTGCCGGACGCGAGGGCATGTCTCGCCGTAGCTTTTCCCGCGCGCACTTGCCGGTCGTACGAGCTGTCGGGCTGCAGCCGCGACGCAGCTCGGCGATGCCTGCTTCGCCAATAAAAAAGTCGCCCCCGGAGAGAGCCTCTCTCTCTCTCTCGCTCTCTCGTTCACGGCCTCCTCCTCCACCTCGTCTCCCTCTCGCTCCTCTACTCGACGGCAGCTCTCCGTGGGACCGCCCCTCTCGTGCAAACGCGCGCGCCCGCGCCCCTCCTAGCTCCAATTCTTTTCCCTCGATGATTTTTCGCAGTGACCCGACCAGAGATATCCGCCGGACTCATACATGCGCTCTAGCGAGAGCTCGACGGAGATGAGAGCTGTCAGCGGCCACTTGGCTCGCTCGCGCAGCTCGACGCGATACGCACTGTGAACGGGCGCGAGCCGAGCCGACGACGATAGGTGTGCAACCCCCACCGAACGCCGGGCGGACGATGGGCCAAGCGCCACTCCGCACCACCGCCGCACTCCGACAGACGCGGTAAACGACGTCATGTGTCGCGTTTCTGCAAGTGCACCGCTGGAGATGGTATGATAGCGATGAGTGTGCTGGTGGGACGGATGCTTGCCACGCGTGATGCCACTCGTCATGTATACTTGCTGTAGACTCAGTCTCAGATCAACCTTGAAGACGCTACCCGACTGAGCTTTTGAATTTTCGCGCGCTGAGCTTGCGGAACTTGAAGTATCTTGGAGCGCCGGGGGGTGAGATGAGCCAACTGTCGCGGAGCGATGTGTGATTAAGATTTGCGTAAGGACTATAATAGTGTACAGCCAACAACCTGGAAGATTATTTCAATTTCGACGACCATGGCTGGAGGGAGTCTTGCCCTCTTATGACCGGTATGGATTGCACATTGTCGGTGAATCTGTCCGAATGGCTCGTTAAAAAGACAATTTTCGTCACGCACTGATTTGCGCCACTGATCGACGGGCGTATCCGATGCTCTCACGCCACGGATTACTCTGTCGATCGTTGATTGAGACGATTGCCGCCGTCAAAACCTGTCGGGACCTTGCGAGACTGCGCGTGTGAGGAAATGAGCCAGGGTTTCATTGAGGTCAACTACTGCTGTTGACGAGTTTGATGTACGAATGAGAATTACAGTTTTACCACAGCTCATTCATTAATCATCGTTATGCACCTTTTTCAGCGATTCAATTTACTGAGTTCGAGCACAAAATGATAGGCTTCATTGTTTGTTGATAATTGTACATGTAACACGATGTATCAAGAGTCAGTGATGACTGTTTTCACAAGTTTTATCAGTTCAGAGTATACTCGCAAAAGTAAGCCAGGGTAATAAAATTGTCGGAACGTCCAACTATACGGTGTGCAGAACCGACAAGCGCGTATCTGTTTCCTGCAGATAAACGCGCGATAGTTTGCAAAGGTGAGAGATAAGAAAACTCAATAGTCATGTGAACTTGTCGGGCTGAGATGCGAGCCTCATCTTTCGGAAGATCCGCGAAGATCTGACCGTATTCCAGCCGTTCAAAAAGAGCCAGCATTGGCGTCTCGAAAGTGAAGAATGGTTCACAAGGGTTGATGGAGTAACCCTTGATGTCGCTGAATGCGCGCGCGCGCGGATCTCGAGAGGAAGCCGGGCCTCTCTGGTGCAGCTTTGGCGTATCGCGGCACACGGCATCATCCGGTGGGAGGAGCGTCAGCCTCAGAGCCAGGCGTCCCCACCGCTCGATCCACTCGGCGGCGGCCTCCTCTATAACGCGAATATAGCGCTTTGCATTGTGTACCCCACATCAACGCTGCCACTCTCGTACTGATCTCTTATACGACGATGCATGAGCTACATCGTGAGCTCCTTCTCTTGATCAAGCTCGCTTTGCTACAATTTCTGTTGTCTCGTGGTACATTCGGTGATGCGTGACGATTACTTAGTTCATACGATTCGCTTGGACTTCTGATAAGGTTTAGAGTGGAAAAGGCAAAGCGAGATTGGCGAGTTGCACGCGAGCTTGCAAATGTAAGAAAGCTTGTTCGAATGTGGGAGTTCTCACCAACAATTGGATGAAATCTTGAGGGTGGCGGCTATCTTAGAGTTCTGTATGTATGGTTTAAGCACCTTTAGGATGGTGCTTTTGTAGATCTGAGATAATTTGGAATATGAATAGAGTATGCAAGAATTAACTGTAACTCACGATGCCGCATCACGTTGAATGGAGTTGATGAATAAATTAATAGTGCTCATAATCTGCATGAGATCTTACTGTGACGTAAGTGACATGAGACATTTTGATGAGCTGACTTGGCTTATAATGAGGTGAGGATGCTTCAAATTTCACTCGCACTTCTCGTCGCATGTGCTTACATGCAAATTTTTTGGATCGGTCGCCGACCTCTCTACCTGAATCATCGTACTTGCCGCTTATCAGTGGCTTATTCATTTTGATGAGATGTATAATTATGGAAATCAGCGATTTGTGATTTTTCAAGATGTAGGCAGGTTGAGATTCGATCAAACTTGTGAGATTTGTAAATTTCTTTTTATGATTCAATTTACTCTCTTGGACCCCCAAAAAGTGAACAAGTGTATAGAACAGCCGCGAGGACGTTTGTTTCGCTGTTTCAAATCCCCACCGACCGAAACATTTTCAAAAAATTCACCCTTTCCTGGCTAAAGTCGATTGAAAATCTCTGAGTGGTATCTTTTGCAAAATATTGATCCGAAATCTCCATTTGTCCTCACTCTCGGTATTATGAGAGAATTGGTTAGAAAATGAAATCCATCCTGAACTAGCCCAGTAGTTACTCATCGTTAGTGTGCATAACGGCATTGCCCCCCAGAGTGAATACATTCTTCAGAAAGGAACGAGCCATATTTCTTTTTTCACGAAATTTGATATCTAGTATACATCGTGACGAGCAAGTATCAAGATTTGATTCACCTTCATGCTCCAGAAACCACCTTATTCGATCAGCACTCAGGTATCCATTCAAGAAAGTTCATATCAGGACATCAAATGCGCCAGCAGTGTCTCGTCGGTGCAGAAGACAGCGTATATGAACGAATCACCCTCAGCAATAGCTACCGTTGTCTTCTGTCGATCATCGGAAAGATGAGGGGCCACGTGTACGTACGTATTTAGATTCAGGATCTATATGTTAGGGCTATGATATATACCGCTCAAGCTTGCATTGTGGCTTGTGCTGTTTGATCTGCATTACAACTCTCCCGTCGTGTAAACCCGGTACCAACAATTTTCATTGAGAGTGCGTGTATGCAGACACGTGAGTTGGCGCCATCGTACTATAAGTTTTCTCGATTATGGAAATCTGGGCGCTCTGATCGCTCTGACTAACCTGATTTGCCCCAACCGAACGAGCATTCGGAATCGGAGCAACCTGAGCAATCCGGGCGATCTGCGCCCACTCTTTTCCTCGGAATCTAAAAATTCAACGACAAAACCGCACGATAGCCCAGTAAATAGCCGCGTGAGAGGTGTTCCCATCGCGCAGGCTTTATTCCGGGCTATTGTGCGGTCTCGCCGTTTGATTCCTAGATTTTTAGAGGAAAGGGGTAGGGCGGATCGCTCGGATTGCTCAGATCGCTCCGATTCCGAATGCTCGCTCGGTTTGGGCAAGTCAGGTTAGTCAGAGCAATCAGAGCACTCAGAATTCTATAATCGAAAAACTACTTAATTGTCTCTGGCAAGAATCAGCACTTCGTCTCCGTAGCTGATCCCTGCAGTAATACACAGTAGTTATTGGGTCCCTTTAAGTAAGAATGACAAATTGTTTTGTACACGGAAATCTGGTCGCTTAATCCTCTGAGAAGAGCGAACCGGGTCAGGTTTCATTATACCACCAACGCTGAAGTTGACAACCCGTTCGTCATATCGTAGCGATTGTTGAATGCAGAATACGTTCTCATTCATTTTATTGAGAATCTCCTAAGTTCCTGCCTACGGAGATTTCGAAGTTGTTCCTATTGATCTTTTGGGAGAGTCCAACAAAACCCCCAAGGGTGAAGTTCCTCTTCTCAAAGCCTAAGTCGCATTGAGCTTTAGTTTCTGCTGAGTTAATAGTTAGCTTCTCTTGAACTAGGTTGTGTAACCAATGAAGTTGGTCTTATCGTGGCTGTGTATATTCAGATCATGTTCGTCTTAGGTCTCTAGGAGGCTTCTCGCGGATGATTTCGAGTGGAAGTCGAAGTTCACGGGCGAGATGAACTCCAGCGGGGTTGAGACTCGTATTGTTACTTTATGAGGATCGGCGTACCAGAAGAAAGTTGGGTGTCAGGTTATTCCAATCGTTCCGATTTTTTGAAGTTTAAACTTGGTGAATGGCGTAAAGGACATAGCGTATTTGTGAGTCCAGCGACCAGTATAAAGGAGAAGAAGATGAAGAAGGAAAACAAGAACAAGAACAAGAAGAACAAAAAGGAGAAGAAAAAGAAGAAGATTCTCTGGAGTAAACTTGAAATATGTAAGTCACGTTTACAACATGCCACGGTAAAGATCTTTTGGGACGATACTGTGTAATGAACTCCACTAAAAATTTTTACTAAAAATTGTTAAGGCCATGTCGGAGCCGTGCAAGTCGGGATGGTTCGGAGACTTATTCCCATATTTCTTGGATACAAGTTTGATTTGGGTCAAAGTAAGAGTTGACGAATGTTTGTCATTGTCCAATTTGGTTTCGTCTTCTCTTCTTTCAACCCAAATCGAAACTGTATCCGAGGAATAGTAGGAATAACTAGAGCACTTCATCATACACACTACAAACAAAATCTCTTGAAATCACCACACTTTTGAGAACTCAAACTCTCAAAATAAGAAAGCTGTCGTTAGCCGCGTCAGTGGCTCTCGGCGATTGGCGTGAGCCGAGAGGCCGACCGACGGTCTGTAACACAAAACTGATTGTCTTTGACACGTCACGACACTAGCACGCCTTAGATCGCGACGAGAGGGTATAGATGAATGACTTGAATTTTTATGAAAGGAGCACGTCCGTGCGTTACGATTCACAGATATGAGATGCACAGCCGTGCGTGATACTTGAACTGAGCGGGCGCATCCCCGGGATGCAATTAATTCGATTAAAGGAATGTGCGGAAGAGATGGGTTTGAATGAACAAGAACAGAATTAAGCACACACTGGACGCGGTGGCCGACAATACAAGCTAATGTTCACACATACACACTGACGCACTGATTATGACGGAAAAAAGTCACGGCACAACTGGAACGGACGTTGGGGATCGCGGCCCTCTGTAAGATCGCAGAATTCGGTGAAGTGAATAGGCGAAAACGAGTCGGAGCGCGTCGGCCAGGTCGACGGCTCGAGAGCAAATGGAGCGGCTACGTGGTCAGTGACGTGACGCGCGTGCCGTCAGGACGCAAAAATGAGATGCCTAGTTCAGACCCGGCAGGCTTTATATAGGGGTGTGGCAAAAGCCAGGAAATACCCGGCTTTCCCTCCGGAAGCCGAGGAATTCCCGGGTTTCCGTCCGCGAAAGCCGGCGAATTCCCGTCTTTCCTCTGCGTAGGCCGACGAATCCCCGGCCTTTCTCTGACGAAAGCCAGCAATTACCCGGCCGCCCTTCATCAAAAGCCGATGAATCGCCGGCTTTCCTTGTCGTAGGCCGGCGAATTCCCGGCTTTCAATTTGTAAGCCGCGTTGGCCGCGGTTTACGCGGACTACAATTTGTAAGCCGCGTTATCCGCGGCTCACGCGGACAACGTCTACTGACTCACACGGGCGTTCGGGGTACGAATGAAGCGTGACATAATTATGTGTCGAATTCGATACGGGGGCTGATCATGCAATGAGCTGCGCACGTCAAAGCGATTCGGTCAATTTCTCTCAAATTAAGAAAGTAATTGCTCAGAATGAGGAACTCCCTCTTAAGATAAGAAATCAATTTCTCAAATTAAAAAATTCATGTTCTTGATTTAAGAAGATCCCGCAAAATGAGAAAATAACCTGGCTTTCAAGTGATGGATGTCTTGATGTGAGAAATAGGATCTCTTTAATTGAGAAAGTGTCCTTACAATCTCGTGAGAGAATCGCGAGTCATGTGCATAAACTTTCAAACTACCAGCTATATATTTCTTGTGAACACTTAGCCTGCATGCTTTCGAGATTGTGTTCATTGAACTGTCCACTGAAAATTTTTTCTTATTATATAAAATGTGGACCTAGAGAGTCTTCGCAGGTCTAGCGTAGAAAATGCTGCTGAACGATACGTATGAAATCAGTTATGATCAGTGGTATTGAAGTCAGTAAAGGTTGCTCGACTTTGGTCTCAAGCTGGACGCGGAAATTACTGAAGAAATTTCAATCGATGCACTTTCAATCATCAAGTAACTGAGATTGCCGGCCCAAATTGCTCACGTCGGCCGTGAGGTTTCCTCTCAGTCTTCTCTCTGAAAAAAAATAATGATTTGAGTAAAAAAAACTGATTTGTTTTTCATTTTGTAAGTAGGTCTGTGGTGTGTTTAGATTGAGGTTTTGAGTTTCAAAAAGCTTAACTCAGTCTCAAATTTTGCCTAGAATTTGATTTCATCTGATTAGTACAGTATTTTCTAGTCTATTCGAAGCCCTTCAAAGGCTTCGGCTAGCTATTTTGCTCACTGCAATGGGAAGTTCCATATTGATTTCATCAAAAGATCATTTTCTCCACTTTTTGTTTTTCAAACTCCAGTTTCAGCTTGCGCATGAATAGCTTGTGAAATATGTGGAACCCTCTTCATAGAACTCTTGTTGATTAGATCACTGCATAGCGTGTAGAATTCGGTGTCAATAGCTTGAAATAGAAAGGCGGACTGAGGAATCCTGTCACCAACGCAAAACCAAATCCAGTCACAGCCAAGTGGACTAAGAAAGGTGAAGCTGCATAAGTCGCTGTCAGGCTGATGGTGGAAGGCAGTCAGCTGAAGCACTTAAAGGATAAAACTTCTCTTAAGCAGCGATAGGATGTGCTCCAAGCTCACCACCGAAAAGCGACGCTGTCCCATAAGATATTTTTGTACAAGCGAATTGTTGCACTCTGTATCAATTTCCTCATCACAGCAAGTTCTGTAGTGATGAACAAAGTGGAAGTTGATCCTGATTCCTACCATCTGATAGTTCAGTGACTTGTTGCATTGTTCATTTTCTATAACTCTACTTGGGTTGAATAACAATCAGAATAAACTGTCTATTACGGAGCTTAGGCGAGGTGTAGGCATTTGAGGCCATGTAGCGAAAACTTGGCTGTTGTATTCTTCAACTGTGGGAAAAAAATAATTCTTCACAGCACCAAATAGTTTACACAGCACTTCGAGAACATGATTCCGACACAGTGATCATTACATATGAAGCTATTGTAACTTCTAGTATTGTCAACACTCTGCGTATATCATTCTCTTTGATGAATTTCTGACTAATCTCATCAACCTTGTAAGTCCCATGCATGCCTCTTAAAACGCTTTGTTTATCATGAGAAAATCTTGTTTGCTGCAAGATCAACTTGATTCCTAACATTCCAAGGAAATCCTTGCATACATGATTAGGAAATTCAACAATCCAAATTGGGTTGAGGTTGAGACCTCTGATGATTTTGTTTTCTGTAGTCTCTAATAAGTGATCTGATATTTGACAGCATAGCAACTAAAGGTGTATACGCGAATAAAAATACATGTGTGGGAGTAGGTGTGTTAATTACCATAGAGGATCTCTATCGTCATCAACTTGGGAACATACCGGCATAGGTTATCAACCGCGGAATTTGAATTACAGGGACAGCGGATCTAACGAAAAACTCCACTTTAGATTCATAATTTGTGTCTGGTAGTTCACTCATTCGGGCAAAGATAACATGAGGATCAAGCGTGGAGACCACTTTGGAAGAATGAAAAATATCGATTTTTCGACCAAAAATCCCCAGAGTTATACCTTAAGAAGAATGATGTGTGGGTATTTCGGACCACTTTTTCATTAAGGCTCAAAGCCAACGTTTCGGCAACATCTATGTTGTCCTCTTCAGGGCATCAGAATCATAGGTAAATATTATATTACTAAACTGCGCAAGGCAGGTGCGTCAATTACTTAGCGAAATGCTTGTCGTGGGGAGCAACAAAGATAGGCAGACCACGGCCCAGCGCGAAATGCGCATTTTGCGCTAGGCCGCTCCCACCTTTGCCAGCACCATGGAAAGAGATGTCAACTTGTGATTTGGCTACTGAGATGACTGAGCAGCGGAGAGCGCTCAGACTGCCGCCAATAGATTGACGATGGATTCCCGCGCACTAAATGCTGGTCTGAGTTGCATTATCCATCACTCGCTGAAAAGTCCTCGTTGCAAAACACACGTGGAACGAGTAGCTGGCCCCTTTTCCGGCGGATGCGCACACACACACGCATACACACACACGATTTGAAAACGATACAAGTTGACTTTCCCGCAAATCTCTCGCGTG
Organism: Eretmocerus eremicus; assembly: GCA_030522705.1. Taxonomy (NCBI): domain Eukaryota; kingdom Metazoa; phylum Arthropoda; class Insecta; order Hymenoptera; family Aphelinidae; genus Eretmocerus; species Eretmocerus eremicus. The sequence goes on along the minus strand of JAPYYZ010000078.1, from coordinate 11,930 downwards.
GTTTTTAGGATGCACTGGCACCTCGCGGACGACGCTGTGACACTTTTTCCCCACAAAACACGAATCTTGAGCGATTGCGAGTCGCGCGATCCGCGAGCCGTAGAGGACAGATGCACCCTGTAGACGCCACGTTGCCGCTCCTAGGCCAAACATGGCGGCCGCCACGACGACGACAGATGCAATGCCCCGAGCACGGCCCGGGAGTCACGTTTCCTGGGGAAAATACGAGACCCCGGGTACTTCTGCAGGTATGAGCTTGGTCTCGACGTCTAGGACTACGGTTGTGACTGGGTCGGGTGTGCTCGGGTAATTTGGTTTTTCCGCAATCGTCGTCGGAATGCCGCGGCCGCGAGCTCTGCGCTAATGCGGGTGAGGCGTCCGTAGTTCCCGTTTTCTGAAGAAAACAAGAATCCCTTGCCTCCCCCGCATATACTAGGATGTTCCAAATTGTCCAGACTATAGTTTTGACTAGGTTTGGCGTGCAAAAATAATGCCATTTTTTGCATTCATTCGTTTTTCGTAGGTATGCGACCAGCTCTCCACCTGACCGCAACGCCCCCGGTGGCCGCTGCTCCGTAGCAGCGGAAACGAAGGGGTACCTCCCGGTTGCCTTTAAAGAAATGTAGTTGAAATCGTGTGTTTTTGTTAGGGTATTTCAAGACTTGATCGTATTGCTAAAACGTATAATAAATATTCATCGAAAGTCAAACAAATTGGTGGTGTATGAACAAGGGCACAAGAAATCATATGCATTAATGAACCTACCAAACTCTGTAAAATATTTTGTATGGTGATAATAGAACCAAGAGAGATCTTGCTGGACTGATTTGAAACCGATGGTCTATGGATTCGAAAACTTGTGTAGAAACTATAGAGATTCCCTAAGATTTTTTCGGTTATCGACAATGGTTCAGAACCTGACGTTTGGATGTATTGGGATTTAAAGTTGAAGATTTTTCAATTATATCTGGAAATTCATCACCAGTTACTCGGTTATGGAGCATTTTTGCGATAACCTGTTACTATACCGACAGTGTACTCGCAGAGCCCCTGGTAGAGCTGCATTGCACATACATTTATACATAATGTAGATGCGGCCATTTAAATATCTCTATCAGTAGATTCAACCTTTCGAATGACTCATTTAAGAACATGTTAAAGCTCTACTTTACCGACATTCATAATAACTTTTTTTTAAATAACGCTATACAGTATTTCGAAAATGTAGCTCCAGACGGCTTTGCGTATTGGTGAAATGCACCACTGTGTAAAATTTTGGAGTGATCGTGGAAAGCTCTTGGAGGAATCTCAATTATGGTGCAAGTATACATTATCTGCACTATAATAGGGATTATTCTAAGAGCTTTCTACGAATCGCTGTAAAATTTTACACAGTGCATTTCACCAATACGCATAACCGTCTGGAGCTGCATCTTCGAAATACTGTACAGCTTTATTTTAAATGAATTGATCATGAATGTCGGTAACGTGGAGCTTTGGCATGCTCTTAAGCCTATCACCATTGAGATTGACTGATTGGCAGAGGTCTTACATTAGAAATCAATAACAAGGGTGAATTTCATTCACGCGAAAGAAAGTGTTATATGGACGGTTCTAATAAAAACGGTATCATAAGTCAACTTTGATTCTGACTTTATTATATTTGATATTTTGTACTTCATTTCATGTGACGTGCGGGTATACGAGTATTTTCCTGGTCATTTACTTCAGACACTCAAGATTTATCTCAAAGTATATTGATTCCAACAGCTCTTCTTGTTGTAAGAAAAATTTCTTCATGTATTGTATACTCATCAGGGGAGGCTGTGGGATCCGGGTCACCAATTTCCACCGAAAGTTTTCCACAGCCTTGTACGACTTAGAATATAAAGAATCCAAAGTATCCCTGTCACATGGCCCTCCGTCTGGAGATACCAACAGAAACTTCATGAATGCTCACATGGGCCCATGTTACTCATTATGAATAGATATACTTGCAGTACTACATTAGGTGACAGTATCTCCGGACAAGAGGCCCATTCAACAAAGATAATCTGAATTCTTCATATTAACGGTGATATTATTGTGTGGAAAAAATTTGGCAGGGATTGTAAGAGTTATGGAAATCTTGATTCGTCTGCATTTGGTAATACAACTATGTGGAATCGTGAATCGATATTGGATGTATTCAAGATTCGATCATCACGATCTCCAGTCCTCCAAGATCGATTCAAGATTCCACATAATCGTGCCATTCGAGGCAATTCTAATTTACGAGGATATAGTATACCCCGACCTTCATTGCACCCCTTGTTGGAGTTCGAAAGTAAATCTGATGATTGTCTAAGACAGAACTTTTCATTTCTATTCGTCTACATATAGCGCTGGAGGTATCATTATGAGGTAATTCACTTCTCTGGAGGCTTATGTTGCCCTTCAAGTACTCTTGCTCTTCAGAGGTTCACATGCGAAGATTGCTGTTTCAATATTCTATTTCCATCTTCTCATCGCAAACCTACCTTCGCTTTCTACTTTCCGACCATTGAACTGATCTCTTGGTCAGAAGACTGTAAAACTTATAATATGTGCTATAATTCACAAAGAAAGCTGCTTTAGCACTTCCGAAGTCGACTTACTTTTTAGTTAATGATAATTAGCTCATTCGTACAAGGAGACGACCTCCAGAAATATCAACAGGATACCTTTTTCTAGCTTTGTTCTCGTTGACCAGACTGAATAAATAAGTACTTTTTGCCCCTAGAAAAATGGGTAGCTCTAGTCAGAACAATTTGGATGCCACAAATTACAAACATAAGATAAATTCTTTGAGAGGGCTTTTTTCTGTGAGAATATGTGGTTGTATAAACATCTTCGGTTTTTCAGAGGGTCTCAGCATCGGAGACGCTTGTAATTTTGTGATTTATCCCCATGAAAGAATGCGAAGAACTTGAGATGAGATAGTAACGACTCCATCTATAGCATATCGATGCGTCAAAGATATACATTCAACTGCGTTCAATTCAGCGTAGCATTAACATTACAATCTCCATCATTCCATCAGAGTGCATTAGTTATCGAACTCATATTGAATTGGCGGCGATCCATGATATCTCGGCACGCGAAAGGAGATACGATCGTGACCGCTCGATCATCCCATCAAGGCAGAGTAATGCTGGAGCAATATTTGTGCCGTACTCTTTTTTTTGCAACTTACATGTGCGGCATACAGCTTGTTGAATTGCTCCAGTTTGACGTGACACGCGCGCAAGCACAATATTTGCCAAGTGGAGCGTGAATCAAGAGGGATTTGGTTTTTTCGCCATCGAAGGATCATGCATGCATTCGATTTTTCGATGGCTCTTCCCAAGAGTTTTAATGGAATGAGGGACCCAGAAAGATGATCTTGTAAGGGTATGAAAAATAACGTCACACGAGATAAGATAATTGACAGAACTCAAGCTGCTCAAGCTTGGATTGGTATTGAGAGCGTATACCTCGGTGGGCAACATGCCTCAGCTCAAAATGGAATCGCTTCCAGTCAATACAAACCCCTGTTTTGGAAACAGTTCCAGCGGAACTGTTCCACAACCTAGCTTGGTACAACGATTCGTTTTCAATTGAAGTGAATTCTCCTTATGAGATTGTTGATGAGGTTAAAATATTTGAATCAGAAAGTCTACTCATATAACATACCATGGTGACCAAATAATATCAAGAAACCTCATCAACTTCCTCATAGCATAAACAGAAGTATGATATTTGCTCTTCTGATTGATAAGAATGGATGCATTTTGTCGATTTTCAGTCGGACACAAGGTATGCGTATCTGATATTCAATGTATTGTAGGTTGCTTGAAAAGGAATAATGGTAATTTATACCAAGTTGATATTAATTATATTCATATTTCTGGAAAAATTGTTCATCAGTACAACGAGTGACCCACGTTCAGCGTATGGTGGGCCCCTCAAGCTTATTTTCCATCGAGCATCTGATATCGAGTATAACTAATACACACCACAAGCATGGATAGGCGGGCGCGGCATGCCTCGCGAGCGCGGGATAATTCAAGTGCGCATTTTCCCTCGCGTCGGGGGATTCCTTCCACGGCATCGCAATGCCAGGAGAGCACGGAATGCCCGACGTGCTCCGACAACGCGCATACTTACCGTCGAGCAGGATCTGGGCCCCGGTAGACCTTGCTAGACTTTGATACAGCGCGAGCTATGCCCCCATATACCTCCTCGCGATGGAAGTCGAGCGCCGAACTCGGTCTCGTAATCGTGGGAGGCCGCGAGCCTCGTGACACTCGCCCGTGTCGATTCTGCTTGCACATATAACGTGAGCCATGCGCGAGTAGCTCGCTCGGTTTTGCCTGTCCGCAAGCTCGTTTGCCTTTCGAGCAGGTCGAGGGAGCGCGTGACGCTTTCATTCGACCCGATCGAGTCTACGTCGGGAATGTACTTACAGCTTCCTACGCCACGCTAGCTGTAGCTCGAGATTCACTCGTTCGTGAATCTATCGCGCATGCCTTCGTGATGGAGCTCCGATTGCGTCGTTGGGGGCGATGCAGTTTGACGACGAGGCCAACGTGAGACGCGCGAGCGGAGAAGCTGCCGGGGCGCGCGGCTGTGCAGCTTTGATGCGCGAGACGCGAAGTTGACGCTCGATGAAGTTGGAACGAGGGTTTGATGTCGATTTGCGGCGACGTGAATGGCCAGACTGGAATTCCAATTCGAAATACGCGTCGTGATATTCGAAGAGAGGTATCTTATCGGTTAAGGTCGACGACGTGTACGCCGAGACAAATTCTCTTGTCAGATTTGATTTAACATTCATTTATCACGATTTGACGGATCGAATTTTCTGTATAAATGTGATACATCATTCATGAACACTTTGGGTGAACAATTACACGTCGTAGGCTCAAATATTTAAGGCCGTATCGTAGCCGTGCAGCCACCGCATAAACAGCAGTTCCTATTGTTCTCGAATCCTTTAGTGACTTGAGACAGAATAGAAGTTGACAAAGATTCTATACACTCGAATTTACAATTGTCTCCTGCTCTTATGCTTCAAATCGCTAAGATGTCCAAGGAAAATGGGAACGCATGAGCGCTTGTATGCATAGCGTAACTATGCGTGTACATACATAAATCGGGCGTAACGTTCTTCGAGCGTTCCCAGATTCCTCGAGCACCTTAGCGATTTGGACCAAAAGAGGAGTAGACTACTCTAGATTCGAGTATATAGAAAAGTCGTCTATTCCTCTTTTGACCCTTATCGTTAAGGAATTCGAGGAATCTGGGAACGCCTCCGTATGGCGGACACTTGCACGGCTCCGCTATGGCCTTAACCTATCAACCGATGAAGCTCGCCTGCTACACTTATTAGAGAGTTAAGGTGGTTCACGTGGGAAGAGAGAGACAGATAGCTGAATGTAAGAGAGACAGACGCCAAAAAGTCTTTTAGAAATTGAATATCTCTCGAATAACACCACCAATCTTGATGAAACTTGCCATGAATGCTCGTAAGACCATGAACTTCAGGAATAATTTATTTTTCAAATTTTTGCTTCGTTTATTTATTGATGTGATTTATGTAAAATAAGATATCTCCTAAACCAGGTTCATGATTTTCGCGCAATTTCACAGGGATTCTCCTATCATGATGAAGTATCAGTATGAATTTTTTCCGATTTTTCTATTGTTCTGTTTTTGTGATATTCAAGGCAGAGGCTAAAATCTTTATCTTTCCCGTGTAAATCGTCAAAACTTGAAGGATTAATATCTCGGAATCTAGAATCAAGACCATCCTGAGATTTCGATATGTTCTTCAAACCCATAAAATCTCCCAATATGCAAAATTTTAGCGATTTCTATTGTTAGGAAAAATACCGCTAAGCCACCTTAATGAATATTTGATCATTGTACCTGAAGTTATGAACGAGGGATAGTGGAGTCTATTCGGAGTTGCACAGAAATCATCAGGGTATATCTGAATTGGTCATCAAGAGATTGTCGGTTCCCGGCATTGTCAAAATTTCAAAATTTTCCATGAACTTTCAGGATATTGCAAAGATCGATAATAACGCCGATTCTAGATGACTTGCAGAATCGGCGTTACTTTGCAGATTTGCAATATCTCAAAACTTCGTCGCAAAATTTGAAAACTGGAGATTGTCGGTAAGCATACAACTAGGATAGGACTCTGACATGCCCTTAATATTTTATCACTACGGATAGAATGTTGCACTAGTCATTGAATGTAATCGAACGACAAAACTCAAGGAAGGAGCTAATCGAGAATTTCTCACGATCCTTGCATCTGGCTTTTTCCTGGGACAAGAATTTGAATGGGGAAGCAAAAGTGTGAGACCAAATTAGTTTGTATGGTTTTACACGGAGGTATCGGATGCTATTCACGTAATTGGTTCAAAACTTGTTTTTTAACAAGATTGACAGACGGAGGATGAGTGTAAGGAAACAAACCTTGACTATGACACTACAGCCAATGAAGTGTAACCACAATCCTACTTCAAGGCATCACACCAGCCCCCTCAGTCTTTCGAAGTTTCATTTTCACTCTCCGAATCAATAAGCCACAGTCGTCATTGATTTTCACGCGAAGTACTGCCGAAAGTGTGACTCAGTTTGTATTAGGCAAATTTTCTTCACGATGCTGGAGAGCAAATGACAGAGAAATTTCCTATTATACAGCAAATATTAAAGACTGTCGATTCGCTCAATTTCTCAATTTTAGTATCACGAAAATGAATAGTCATGAAGATGACAAAAGGTCAGAGATTAGACATTCCTTTGATGACATGAAAGGTGATTATGTTGGCTTACCATCACCTAGGTTTTGAGTTGACTGAGCATATCCAGAGCATTTCCTAATCTTCCGGAATATCATCGGATATGTTGGCATTCTAGCAAATGAGATTCAAAAAATCCTTGAGATTAGCATCTCCCAACGGTTGATTCATTGCACACTTTTGATCACGATTGGGTTGCAATTTGATGGATTTATTCATAACTAATGAGATATTTGGTGGATCTGAGTTTGGCATAAGAATCTACACGAACGAATTCCTGAGATCGCAAACGGTCACTTTTAAATTTTTGCACCAAAAAAAAATGCTTATAAACAATCTCGAACTCAAATTGGTTACATAACTGTACCGATATAGATACTAAAATTCTTTCTCTTCTCCTTTTTTATTGCTCTCCAGGCGAGCGATGCAGCTTATCGATTAAAGCCAATGAGAACGAAATTTCAATCAACAAGGCAGGCGCTGTGCGCGCATTACCTACGCCCGATAAAGACTTCATAAAGGCCTGCCTGGCTCTCGCGAGAGTGAGAGAGCAGGGGAGGGCCGAGAGAGATATCCGTGCGCGGGATAACGGTGAAATTCGTTCATTCATCAGGAATGCATTTATTAAAACATTCCGCGCGTAGTCGGGACTCCCCGCGGTTTCCGTGTGCGGCCCGAGGCAGCCGCCCCCCGCGCGCGCGTATTTCATACATTCATACCCACACATCGAATCGCCGCTCTGTTCGCGGTATTTGTTGATTCTCGTGCTCTACTCTCCGTTACCATTTACTCAGCCCATAGTCGAAATCGCTTGGATTCTTAGACCCGCGCGAAATGTGTGGCACCGTAGTCCGCTCATATCGTGCAATCCTTTACCCGTGTTCGCATCGAAACTTTGTTGTATTTGTATACTTATAGTGTTCACCTCGTATCACTGCTTTACCGCGTGATTACTGTGAGATTGTGGAGGGGATGATCGGAATCCTTACGAATGCTTCGCGAGATATTCTTCCGCAATCTCAGGGATTTTCAGCTGTTATTCATGCAAATATCTCAGGAGAAATGATGCCATGGGTGATTCTGGTTGTTTTTCCAATAAGCGATGGGCGATTTCTCGAGAGAGTAAGCGAGATATAGTATAAGGTAACTGCACCTCATTTTGTAACACTGAGCGGCTTCTGCCATAGCTTTTGCTTTTCTCTAAAGTCTCAACGACTACAATTATTTCACTTTTAGGCTCCTTTTGAATCCTGGAGGATAAATTGATTACATTTGACAGTCTGAAACTAATTCCAGGTCACCAATCGTCACCAAGATTTCTTCATAGACTCTTAGTACCTAGAATATGGGAAATTCAGGATATTCCTGTCAAATAGGCAATCTGAACCAAAACATCAAATACTCAAATATTTGACTTTTCGCGTGATTCTTAGAAAGTTTTTCTCCTACTCATACTTCAATGCGTTTGTCAATTCGTCCATTAACGCACTGACCTGTAATATTACTGGCTATTTCTCACACGAAGAATACACATATTCTAACGATCACATTTTTAGAACGTCATTCCAAACTCCCAACTTTACCTGTAGTCTCCCAGTTGGAACAGTATAGTTGAAATTGGAATTTGACATTGAGATACAATTCTTACATTCGAGGCTCATCCACTTCTCGCACCCTAGCAATATTGAACATACTCGTCTGTGAAACACCACAAGATGGTTTGTCAATCATGCTAGGAGGCAGGTTGAAGCCTGGAATCACAAGCACATCAGCCAGTATTTCATACGTTCCTTCTATAACAGTTACTGTCTGCGACTCAGGGTGAGTCTGGTGACATTGTCCGAAATCCTTTAATTTATTAGTGTCAATTAGGGATCCCCTAACCAGAGTTCAATTTGATCGATTCTAATCACTAGAGAAGCTCATGACCTACCCCGTGAGAATGTTGATAGAGACTAAAGCTGCAACTTTTCAGTGCCATATGAAATTGCATGGCGATTGGAAAACGCAACTACCTTTTCTACAGGTTAGAATTTCTACCTATATTAAACTGTAAGTTGAGTGCACCGGGCATTTAATCCCTGGAGTATTCTCTCATTCTCTAGCAGGCGCACGAGTAAGACACCCTTGGGAAAGCATCGTCATCATCGTCATTATTATCGTCGTCGATTCCGCTTGAGCATGATATTGAATCAGCGCCCGTATTCTGCTTTGAGCACCCCCACGCTTCTCCGTGGCTTGTCGGATCGGTTGCTCATCATTTTTCGCATCATCGTCTGCGATTCAGATCACGGAGCATGAGAGCGTACGGTGAGATAAGATCGAGATATGCTGCAGGATTAATTTTTGGCTTGATGCAAGGAATGTTCAATGCAGTCAACTCCTTGGGTACAAACCCATGCATACAAATCAATTGAAGCAGAGTAGACTTTAATTTTTAAGAACCACCGATATTTGATGATGTGCAGAGTTGATTGTCATATCACGAGTCGTGATTAATCATTGCGCGCACGCATGCGTTCATACATTGCAGTGCATACATTGCACACGCGTGATTCACGCAAGTTTGGGCGAATGGGCTATTTATATTTTTTTTGTACCAATTTTATGGTATGATAAGTTTGGTAAACCAAGGTACAATAATGCTCGAACCACGGAGCCCGCATCACCAATCTACAAGATTGAGAAAGAATTTTAGCTCATCGCAGCGCTTCTCGGGCGCGGAGCAATTTCCCCGGACATGTTCGGGTGTAAAGCATTGCACTCGTGTATGAAGCTCAATTTTTGCAATCGTGGCTTACAATACACGGTGGGCGCAAACCGTCTGGCGCTCCAAAATTGCAACGGGATCTTTGGAAACGTATCATGATAAGGCGACCAAGAAAGTTTTCATCGTGAGATGTGGGGCCTTTTTCGCTTGAAAAGATCTTGAAGTCTTGAAAATGACATTGACGGACCAAGATCTTACAACGAAAATTGTTTTGGTTACTTTTGATACATTTACCAAGATCTTTTTGGAATTTGGGCTATGCTTTTGTGTCGAATTTGAAGTTAATTCAGGCCCACCGTGAATATCACTTGAATAGTCTTTTTCACAATCAGAAACGTTCGGGCGTTTCTTTCTTGTCTAGAATTTCTCAATAGGTGCCTCCAAACATAAGTTTCTGGAAGTGTGGGTGATCCTTGCATATATTTATCAATAATACTTCTTCTGCGGGCGAATCTATATACTTTAGTGATACTGAGATCTTTGGATAGTTTTTTGTGGTTCTTCTTTTTTACACTGCCAAGGGCACATTGAATCAAGTCAATACGATCCTATTTTGGAGAAGTCAAATCGCCCTCAAACGCAATCAAGTTTGCAAATTGACACTGGTTTTCGTAGATTGTATAAAAAGGCAATACGGGAGGTGTGCGAAATATTTTTGGCATGACATGGCGGTCGTGACGGTCTCGAGGAGCCATGAGTTTCCCAGGCGAGAGGAGGATCTCCGGCGAAGAGGATATCTCGCTGAGGAGGAGGCGAGTGAGGGACCACTGCTGTTCGTCTCGTCGCAGCCGGTGTGGCAGTGGCGACTGGCCGCGCGGCCACCCACGAGCAGATAAAAAAACCAGTCACTCCGATAAAGGCACCTCTCTCTCTCTCTCTTGCGATAGAAAGCGGGGGGGGGGGTGGTCAGATGGTGAAGGAGAAAGGGAAAAGTCAGGTCGCGCGAAGCACGCAAACACCTCCCGAAATGCCGCAAATTCCTAGTATAAACAAGCGATTATCCCCTGACTTGGTGGCTGATGCGCGTATGGGCACATGTGTAGATATATGCAAAAGTATATACGTAAGGCATGCGAATCAGGAATCACAGAAAAGTGAGAAAGGGAGGGAGTGGGGAGGAAGAGATGCTCACGGCAAAGCCCAAGCGGGCGGAGGCTCGAGCATAAGCTTACGCCGCGGGCGTCCGAGCGAACGCGTCGAAATTTGCATACTCGAATACTCATATGCGCACCTAAGAGAGCGAGAGAGAGAGAGAGAGAGAGAGAGAGAGAGACGTAGGAGTACACTGATGCGCTATTCCTCTCTCTCTCTCTCTCTCTCCCTCTCTCTCTCAGTCTCGATATTACACTCGAGCATCATGCAGCTCGAAACTGGCGAAATGCTCATGAGCATCTGAATTTGACGCCTCGAAGACGATCGCCCCAGCCTATGAGTCGCGGCGCTATTTGCGAGGTTCGTGTCAATAGACTAGATGCAGCAAATGAAGAAAAGATTCTAGAATTCCGCGAGCTTAACAAATAACTGGAAGTATTTTGGATACCATCACATAAGAGAATTGGTGATAACGAGACTACAGATTTCCTAGCAAAAGAAGCCACAATGGGAGAGCACGACGAACAATTACTTTTGCCCTTCACTGATTTGCGCCGCCAGTTCAAAGACTCGGCTAGAACTGAAACAAACAAAATGATTCTGGAGATAGGATCTGAAAAAGTGAAAGAGTACTTCAACTTATATCATGAGAATAAAAAGAAATAATGGTTTGCCTATCATCGACTGGATAGAGAAACAATTTCCAGCATCAATACATGCAGGGCCAATCACATTCATTTGGCTTTACGAGATAGGTCTACAAAAGAGTAACATGTACTTCTCCAAATACTACAAAGAGGTAAAAAAGCCATGGTATGCTGATAAAAATCTCACAAGAGAGCTGATTGCTACTCTTAATCTCATGAGCAAATCATTACAATTTAGCTTCATTATTAGCAAGAGTCAATATAATCAATTCCTCTACGTGCAAATGTGACCATGAAACGGAAAATACCGATCATGTATTTTGGCATTGCAGATTGTATCACGGAGAAAGGTTGAAACTTGTATCTAACTTGGAAAATATCAGTGCACAGCTCCTAGGGTCCACTGACATGAATGTAACAGAACCAAACGTCGCTACATGTAAAATCATTGTGGGGTTTTTGAACGACTGTAAATTGCACATATAGTTATGAGATTAAATTCCATAGGTTACTATTTCACACTCTCTCCTTGTTTAATTTAGATTCATATATTTTCTCTCCTTTATTTTGATTTTTTCTGTCAGCCAAATGAGCCTACGTAAGGTT